>JAFFST010049024.1:1667-14167 GCA_022414735.1 Noturus placidus | reverse complement strand
CTCTCTCACTGTCTCTCTCTCTCACTGTCTCTCTCTCTCTCTGTCTTTCTCACTGTCTCTCTCACTGTCTCTCTCTCTCTCTCACTGTCTCTCTCTCAGTCTCTCTCACGGTCTCTCACTGTCTCTCTCTCTCTCTCTCTCTCTCTCTCTCACGGTCTCTCTCTCAGTATAACTGGGGTGTGTGTGTGTGTGTTTAGGTTTGCACCTCCACTCATTGTTGGACAGTGTTTGATAACTGAAATACACCCCCCCTTCCATCTCTCTCCCCCACCCCCCGAAGAAACAGGCATGGTTCTGTAATGGAAATCACTGCATGGGTTCAGAACCACCTCCAGAACTCAGTGTCTGTGAACACAGTTCACCGTGACATCCACACAAGCTGGTTAAAGCTCTATCATGCACAGAAGAAGCGATGTGTGAACATGATCCAGAAACGCCACCGTCTTCTCCGGGCCAAAGCTCATTAAAGTGGACCGAGGGAAAATGGAAACCCGTTCTGTGTTTAGACCAATACACATTTTTTTATTCTTTGTGGAAACCATGGTTGCTGCTGAAGAAGAGAGGGACCATTGGGGTTAGGGTGAGTGTTTTTTAGTAACCCTACATTTTCCAGTCTTATGTTCTGCCCGTCCCAACTATGTAGAGACGTATCGCAGCCTCCGCATTCAAAACACCCCC
Organism: Noturus placidus; assembly: GCA_022414735.1. Taxonomy (NCBI): domain Eukaryota; kingdom Metazoa; phylum Chordata; class Actinopteri; order Siluriformes; family Ictaluridae; genus Noturus; species Noturus placidus. The sequence continues at coordinate 13,489 of JAFFST010049024.1, read as the reverse complement.
CAATAACACGGTACATTTCCTCAATTTAAACCTTTGGTATATTTTCTATGTTCTGAATGAGAAATTCTGTTTTATATTTACATGACAGTTACACAGCGTCCCAACTTTTCTGGAATTGGGGTTGTACATTACAGTTACATTCAATGTGGTAACCAGTTAGTTCCTGTTCTCTTACGTTAAAGCAAACAACGCGAGCGTGAACAGGAAACAGCGTTGACTAACTGTAACATCCTTCCGTTTTGTGTTTTTATTCTACACAGGGTCACGGGGTCTGGAGTCTGTCCCGGGGAACTCGGGGCACAAGGCAGGAGACACCCTGGACAACGTGCCAACCATCGCAGGGCACCATGGGCAATTCGGAAATGCCGATCTGCCTACAACGCATGTCTTTGGACTGGAGGAGGAAACACCTAAAACATGGCGAGAACACACACAGGGTGGACGCGGGACTCGTACCCACAATGGTGCGAGGCAAACGAGCTTTTTCCGAAAAGGTAAGTGAATGATGGGCAAAGGTGTGTGTGTGTGTGTGTTTCTGCATCATGATGTAAGCTGCAGCGCCCTCTACTGGTTCACACGATCCTTTACACATATCATTTCTTTACGGAGGACACTGATGATCAAAAGTGCTAATCATAGTTTTTATTGAAATCTATTTCGTCTCATTGAACATGATCAGCACTTTGACTCTTCCTTGTATCGAACGTGTTGACATTACTTCGTCACATTAACCGGAACATAAACGAATACAAAGAACGCCACTGCTTAATCAAGACAGATTGTAAATCCCTGTAGAATCAGAGGAATAAAACACATAGGGACGCGCGGTTAGAGGAAATTAATCACCTTCACTGCGGTGACCATTTTACTCGAATACTCCCGTATTTCCTCCTCCACGCCGTCTCCTGTCGCTCTCTGTCCTCTCCTGTGACGAGACGTTCGAAGAAACTCTTGAACGCTTGAATATGCAAATGTATTCAGAGTAACTCCACAGCACACAGGGAACACAATCCGCTCACACAGACACCTTCCTCACTTCAAAATGAGTTTTAAATAGATTTTATTATTTATTTTTCAGGTTCTTATCTGTCTAAAACAAACCAACCAACAAAACAGCACATCAGATAAATTATTAAAAAAAATAAAGCAAAAACATATTTACAAAAGCAATCATATAAAGTGTGTGTGTGTGTGTGTGTGTGTGTGATGACGCTAAAAGGAATGTTTTATAGTGAGGAACAGGTATACACACATAGATTATATAGAGGTATGACAGGTTGTAATTCAGAACATACCTTTATCTCTCTCTCCATATTTTATATATATATATATATATATAAGCGCGCTGGGCAATCTGATGCATGACATCACGACGCGTCTTTTTCGTCCATACCTCGGGAGAACCACAAAATCCTTTCTCTGAGGATATTTTAACGAGGCGGTACAGGTTGGATGAAGGAAATAAACGAAACGAAAAACCCCGGAACCCCAATACAAACCCCCCCCCCCCCACCAACCCCCACACATATATATATTTAGAAAGCAAACGTGACGAAAAGTACAAGTGAAGAAGTGCACATGATCACGATCTACAGTTGTTTACAAGCGACGGTGTCGTAACTGTAATCTAAAGTGGCTGCGTCTAAATCAACATACAAACGTGTATAAAGCGCCCTTTAGACGTCAGCGGAGTAACAAAGTCTCGCAGTTTCACGCCGCTACAGTCATCGAATAAAAACCGATTTTATATGTACAGTATATTACAATCGCAGACATGGCGTCAGTGTGTCTCTACACTAGTTACAGCGTTTAGCTTTCCCACTAGGGGGCGCTGTTCGGGTCAGAATTTATAAAAAAAAAAAAAAACGGTCACATCCTGTGTGCTCGGTTCAGGCTCCGCCCACACAATCTAGCGCTTGCAGAATAGGTTGTAATAGTGGTTATGTAACATCCGGGTGCTTATCACGGTGTTCTTCTCAGCATTCAGAGCATCGTGACTGTGACATCAGAACGGATTCTAACACACACACACACACACACACACACACACACACGAGGAGTTTGGGATACGATTCGGAACTTCCAGGTCTCGTTCCTCGCAGGAACGGATCTTTTGATCCATCACGAGCTTCTCGTTTAAATAAAAGAACAGTATGATTCTCAAATCAGAAGCACAAACATAATTAAAACGATAAACACAAGCAACAGCGATGACTAGCATCAGGTAGCAAGTAAAAAAATATAGACACAAATATACAGAACACTAACTTAACGTCTCACGGGAATTCTGGGAATTTGGTGATCCATACAACGGAATTTGGAGAGTTTACTGAGCTATCCTGGGAGCAGGGTTGGAGATACATATACAGGGGAATTCTGGGAACATGTGGCCCCATACAGCAGAATCACACTATTTTACTTGCATGTAATCTATATCGGAATTCTGATTTAAGCTTCCCATAACTGGGAATTCTGGGAGTTCAGAGACCTGTACAGCTCATCAAATTCCAAAAATTCCCCAGTCAGCTTCACAAACCTCCCAAAGCTGTACAGGGGGATTGTGGGACTTTGGTGAGCCTGTTTTGGGGTTTTGGGACCTGGACTGTGGAATGCTGGGATTTTGAGGAAACTTTAAATAATCACCCTGTGGAACTCAGTTATTGCTACAGCAGAACCCTGTGGTCGACACCATCTGTGTTACCATAGAAACCTACATAACTTTAAAGCTTGTAAAACATCTATACGTTTCCTTATCTTCAGCTCCATGAGATTCAGACAATCACAGGGTTACATTTTAATTGGAAATGCAGGATTTGGGTGATGAATAGTGGGGGATTCTGGGATTTAATAATCTCTACATTGTGTGTGTGTGTGTGTGTGTGAACATTTCCCCTTTTTTCTGTTTCATTACGATCCCGACTGTGTGATCAGAAACTCCGCCCCCCTCCTCCTGGCAGGCAGGGGCTGCCTTGTCGCCGAGGCCCCACTCCCATGCGGTTGCCGGGTATGGTTGCCGTGGTGAGAAGGCGGGTTCGGGGGTGTGTCTCTGAGATAGCGCGGGACCACGGAGGATTTAATTGGGATTATTCTGGTGTCCATGACTTCACAGTCCACCTGCATCATCAGCTCATATCCAGCGTGAGCGGAGTTATACACAGACTCTGAACACACACACACACACACACACACACACACACACATTAAACCTGATGCAGTTAGAGTGGTTTATAAATAAACTGGTTTGTGTGAGGTATGTTACCGTTGATGGCCATGGCAGGCATGACGAGGGACATTTTGGGTCGTGTGGTTTTGTTGTGACTGATCGCAGGAAGGAGCAGATGATCCTGACAGAGTCAGAGAGGGATTTTAATTAATCTTGTAGATGTTAATTAATCACTAATTATCACGTGAACATCCTCCGTCTCACCCGTCTGAAGGAGACAACGTAAAACGTGTCTTCACGCCGATCTATGGCATCCAGGATGTCGCTGTAGCTCACCTCAGGGCCGGGTAAGAGCTGCAGCTGACTGTGCGCACACACACACACACACACACACACACACATCACAATACGATATAACAATGCCCTTGAACTCACACTAATCTGAAATGCATGCTGGGTAATCTAGCTCTCCCACCTCTCAAGGGAGCGGTGAGTCTGGATGGGGAGGTAGCGGGAGAGGTTGGTCTTCCTGTTTTGAGCTTTCTGCTGGAGGAGACACATGTGCATGTTAGACGGTCACGTTCACACACGTCCACCACAGGAACCATTTCAGGAACTGTTTCAGCAAAGTTTTAGTCGTGTTTCCACCAGAGGAACATTTGAAGTATGTTTCCACTACAGGAACTTTTTCGGTACTAGCAGAGGAGCCATTTCTGGAACATGTCAGCTGTCAGTTTTAGGTACTAGAGGATCCGTTTACTATAGTTTTCCTAGACGATCCATTTCAGGAACATTTTTACCAGCAGAACCATTTCAGTAATGGGTTAAGGCAGTGTTCACCAACCCTGCTCCTGGATATCTACCTTCCTGAAGACTTTCAGGAACATGTTTCCACTAGAGAACCTCTCTCAGCAGCAGTTTAGGTACATTTTCGTGTGGTTCCACCATTTTTGTGGATGGGTTCGAGGTTTTAGGGGCATTTAGAGGAATTTTAGATCACTGTCTTAACACTGCAGGTCTTAAGTGTGCGTTTACACCATGGTGTGTGTGTGTGCGTGTGTGCGCGCGCGTGTGTGTGTGCGTGTGTGTGTGTGCGTGTGTGTGTGTGCGTGTGTGTGTGTGCGCGTGTGTGCGTGTGTGTGCGTGTGAGTGTGTGTGTGCGTGTGAGTGTGTGTGTGTGCGTGTGTGAGTGTGCGAGTGTGTGTGTGAGTGCGTGTGCATGCGTGCGTGTGCGTGTGAGTGTGTGTGTGTGCGTGTGAGTGTGAGTGTGTGTGTGTGTGTGTGCGTGTGTGTGTTCAGACCTGTGCTATTTTTGCCTTCTTTGCGATCTTGGGTTTGCGGTTTGTCTTCTTCCTGTTGATCTGATGGCGATGAACCCAACCACGCAGCTCATCAGCCAGCCTGAGACACACACACACACACAGTAATGAACAAACTCCTACACACACACAAGTAGGTCAGGCGTCTAGACCCCGGTCGCCATGCCAACCTGAGTGACTCGGAGCGATTGAACTGTCTGCAGTCGGAGGAGGAGAAGAACTGGTCGATGTCCTGTAGGTCAAGATCCTTCACCTCACTGAACACACTGCTCACGTTCCTGCAAAGAGACACGGAGAACGTTCAACAACAAGATAAATAATTATTATAATGTTTTTTTTATTATTATTGATAATGAGATTGATAATAACCTGAAGTGAAAAGAGTCAGCAGTATCCCTCCACCGGTCTTCACCCGTGTCCTCCTCACTGTCCAGCCTGTCCTCCGCCACTCTATCGCTCACCACCCGGCCTGGCTCCTGAGAGGTCTCATACACCAGCAGGCGTCTCCCCGTATGAAGCTCCTCCCCATCCTCCAACGCAGACGGAAACTTCCTGTCCGTGATGCTGAAGGAGAAGAACGACGTTTTGTTTAATGTCGGCTGTGAAACTGGCTAAACTCGGTTTAATTTCCGAGGTGTCGTCTGTGTTTTACCGGACAGGTGCGAAGCTGAAGGTGATGAAGAGCAGCAGCACCATCACACACACCGCTCGCTTATTGGTGCCTGATTCAGCAACCTGTTACACACACAGAAACATTATAATAATACATTATGTTTATAAAGAAGACAGTGGTAGATTACAGGGTAGAACACACACACACAGTATCAGTCTGACCTCTTTGCTAGTGAGTCTGATTCGCAGGGCGTGGTTCTCTCGGCGCAGACGTTCGTTCTCCTGCTGTGCCTCTCTCAGCTGAGCCTCCAGGTTCTGTACGTACTCCTTTTTCTTCTTCCGACTCTGACACGCAGACTCGCGGTTCTTTATCATCCTCTGCTGACGCTTCAGTACCTTCATCTGAGGAAGAGGAGGAGCACGGTCAGCCAACCACTCATCACAGTACCAGCACCATCACCATTACTACCACCACCATCATAACCACCATCATCAACATCATAACCACTACCATCATCAACACCACCACCATCACTACCACCACCATCATCATCATAACCACTATCATCATCAACACCACCACCATCATAACCACTACCATCATCATCATAACAACTACCATCAACAACACCATCATCATAACCACTACCATCATCATCATCAAAACCACTACCATAAACACCACCACCACCATCATCATCATAACCACTATCATCAACACCACCATCATCATAACCACTACCATCATCATCATCAAAACCACTATCATCATCAACACCACCACCATCATAACCACTACCACCATCATCATCATCAAAACCACTACCATAAACACCACCACCACCATCATCATCATAACCACTATCATCAACACCACCATCATCATAACCACTACCACCATCAACACCATGACCACTACCATCAACACCACCACCACCATCAACACCATGACCACCATCACTACCACCACCATCATCATCATAACCACTATCATCATCAACACCACCACCATCATATAACCACTATCATCAACACCACCACCACCATCATAACCACTACCACCATCATCATCATAACCACTATCATCAACACCACCATCATCATAACCACTACCATCATCAACACCACCATCATCATAACCACTACCATCATCATCATCATAACCACTACCATCAACAACACCACCATCATCATCATAACCACTACCACCATCATCAACACCATCATCATCATAACCACTACCATCATCATCATCATAACCACTACCATCATCATCATCATAACCACTACCATCAACAACACCACCACCATCATCATCATAACCACTATCATCATCATCAACACCATCATCATCATAACCACTATCATCATCAACACCACCACCATCATAACCACTACCACCATCATCATAACCACTACCACCATCAACACCATGACCACTACCATCAACACCACCACCACCATCATAACCACTATCATCATCAACACCACCACCATCACTACCACCACCATCATCATCATAACCACTATCATCATCAACACCACCACCATCACTACCACCACCATCAACACCACCATCATCATCATCATAACCACTACCACCACCATCATCATAACCACTACCATCATCATCATCAAAACCACTACCATCATCAACACCACCACCATCATAACCACTACCACCATCATCATCAACACCACCATCATCATCATAACCACCATCATCATCAACACCACCATCATAACCACTACCATCATCATCATCATAACCACTACCACCATCATCATCAAAACCACTACCATCATCAACACCACCACCATCATAACCACTACCAACATCATCGAAACCACTACCATCATCATAACAACTACCATCATCATCATCATAACCACTACCATCAACAACACTACCACCATCACTACCACCACCATCAACACCACTATCATCATCATAACCACTATCATCATCAACACCACCACCACCATCATAACCACTACCACCATCATCATCAAAACCACTACCATCATCATCATCACCACTACCACCATCATCATCAAAACCACTACCATCATCATCATCATCATAACCACTACCATCATCATCATAACCACTACCACCATAATCATCAAAACCACTACCATCATCATCATCAAAACCACTACCATCATCATCATCATCATAACCACTACCACCATCATCATCATAACCACTACCATCAACAACACCACCACCATCATCATCATCATAACCACTATCATCAACACCACCATCATCATAACCACTACCACCATCATCATCATAACCACTACCATCATCAACACCACCACCATCACTACCACCACCATCAACACCACCATCATCATCATCATAACCACTACCATCATCAACACCACCACCATCATAACCACTACCATCATCATCATAACCACTACCATCATCAACACCACCACCACCATCATCATCACCACTATCATAACCACTACCACTATCATCATCATAACCACTACCATCATCATCATAACCACTACCATCATCAACACCACCACCATCATAACCACTACCATCATCATCATAACCACTATCATCATCAACACCACCACCATCATAACCACTACCACCATCATCAACACCACCATCATAACCACTACCATCATCATCATCATAACCACTACCATCAACAACACCACCACCATCACTACCACCACCATCAACACCACCATCATCATCATAACCACTACCATCATCAACACCACCACCATCATAACCACTACCATCATCATCATAACCACTACCATCAACAACACCACCATCATCATCATAACCACTATCATCAACACCACCACCATCATAACCACTACCACCATTATCATCATAACCACTATCATCATCAACACCACCACCATCATAACCACTACCACCATCATCATCATAACCACTACCACCATCATCAACACCACCATCATCATCATAACCACTACCATCATCATCATCAAAACCACTACCATCATCAACACCACCACCATCATAACCACTACCACCATCATCATCAAAACCACTACCACATCATCATCATCATAACCACTACCACCATCATCATCAAAACCACTACCATCATCATCATCACCACTACCACCATCATCATCATAACCACTATCATCATCAACACCACCACCATCATAACCACTACCACCATCATCATCATCATAACCACTACCACCATCATCATCAAAACCACTACCATCATCATCATCATCACAACCACTACCACCATCATCATCAACACCACTACCACCATCATCATCAAAACCACTACCATCAACACCACCACCACCATCATAACCACTACCACCATCATCATCATAACCACTACCATCATCATCATCATAACCACTACCATCAACAACACCACCACCATCATCATCATAACCACTATCATCAACACCACCATCATCATAACCACTACCATCATCAACACCACCATCATCATAACCACTACCACCATCATCATCATAACCACTATCATCAACACCACCACCAACACCATGACCACTACCATCATCAACAACACCACCACCATCATCATAACCACTACCACCACCACCATCAACCCCACCATCATCATCATAACCACTATCATCATCAACACCACCACCATCATCATCAACACCACCACCATCATAACCACTACCACCACCATCAACATCATAACCACTATCATCATCAACACCACCACCATCATATAACCACTACCACCACCATCAACACCACCATCATAATCATAACCACTATCATCATCAACACCACCACCATCATAACCACTATCATCATCATCATCATAACCACTACCATCATCAACACCACCACCACCATCAACACCACCATCATCATCATAACCACTATCATAACCACTCTACCATCATCAACACCACCACCATCATAACCACTACCATCATCATCATAACCACTATCATCATCAACACCACCACCATCATAACCACTACCACCATCATCATCAACACCACCACCATCACTACCACCACCATCAACACCACCATCATCATAACCACTACCACCATCATCATCATAACCACCACCATCCATAACACTACCATCATCATCATAACCACTATCATCATAACGACTACCACCATCATCATCATAACCACTACCATCAACAACACCACCACCATCACTACCACCACCATAAACACCACCATCATCATCATAACCACCATCATCATCAACACCACCATCATAACCACTACCACCATTATCATCATAACCACTACCATCATCAACACCACCACCATCACTACCACTACCACAATCATCATCATAACCACTACCATCAACAACACCACCACCATCACTACCACCACCATCAACACCACCATCATCATCATCATAACCACTACCATCATCAACACCACCACCATCATAACCACTACCACCATCATCATCATAACCACTACCATCATCAACACCACCACCATCATAACCACTACCATCATCATCATCATAACCACCACCATCACTACCACCACCATCAACACCACCATCATCATCATAACCACTACCATCATCAACACCACCACCATCATAACCACTAGCATCATAACCACTACCATCATCAACAACACCACCACCATCAACACCACCATCATCATCACCACTATCATAACCACTACCACTATCATCATCATAACCACTACCATCATCATCATAACCACTATCATCATAACGACTACCACCATCATCATCATAACCAATACCATCAACAACACCACCATCATTATCATAACCACTATCATCATAACGACTACCACCATCATCATCATAACCACTACCATCATCAACACCACCACCATCATAACCACTACCACCATCATAATCATAACCACTACCACCATCAACACCACCATCATCATCATAACCACTACCATCATCATCATCATCATAACCACTACCATCATAACCACTACCACCATCATCATCATAACCACTACCATCAACACCACCACCATCATAACCACTACCACCACCAACATCATGACCACTACCATCATCAACACCACCACCACCATCACTACCACCACCATCACTACCACCACCATCAACACCCCTACCACCATCATCAACATCATCATAACCACTACCACCATCATCAACACAAAAATAACAATAATAATGACAGCAAAAACAATGTGCTACTCCATCCATACGGAAGTGTAGGGAATACAGATGTTTTAGGAATACTGAAGTGTACAGGATGGTGAAGAATATATAGTGATATGAGGTAAGTGTAATACTGAAGCACACAGAGCATGTAAGTGTTCAAAAAATAAAGTCCACACACACGCGCGTGCGCACACACACACACACTCACATCAATGTCGCTGCAGTTGCTGCCAGGCAGAGAGGATGCTGGGATGATGGGCTTGGTGGTAGGCGGGGCTGTAGGGCTGGTGCAGTGAATGCTGGGAGACACGGGCTCCATTTTAACGATGGCTGGAGCAGAGCCCAAACACACCGACGGGGACAGAACCACTGCAGCAGAACACATGCAGAAATCAGCAAATAAACATCAACCGATCTGTAAGCTAATCACTCTCAGATGTGAAGAAGGAATTTAGCCAATCGGCTCGCAGTACATAGAGAGGGGGAGGAGTCTGTACCTGGTTGTGTTCCCTGCAGGATCAGAGTTTTAGCGGCCACACACATCGGCCTCGGCTGTAGCACAGGCTTACTGCTCAGAATGGAGCCAGTGTTCACTGCGTGCGCGCACACACACACACACACACACACACACACACACAATTAATAATCAGTAGTATAATATCTCAGGTTAAGAATGTGTGTGTGTGTGTGTGTGTACCTGTGGTCTGTGCTACTGTGGGAACAGGAAGTGTGGGTGGAGCTTGGTGAGGGGGCGGGGCTGTGGTTGCCACAGTAACCTCCAAGGCACCCACCGGGGGTGAGAGAACATCTCCATACATATAGGGGGGCGTGGGAGGGTTCTCACCCTTCACCTGAAACTGAGAGAGACTTGATAAATGTACAGATACAGAGCGAGGAGCCTCTCGCCACGGGGATGTGAGGAATGAACACATCACAAAGGGGTGGGGTTATTCAACTGGCCTCAAGGATGGGAAGAAAAGCATCACGGCACCTGCTTTCCATGTCAATTCATTCATTCAGTAATTACAGTGAATACATTCAGGGTTAGAACATTTCTCAACTCAAATCTGTTGTGTCTAAATAGAAATTTACCAAAATAAAACTTACACATTGTAAAGCCAAAAAAAACCCAAAGATGACAAATATATATATATATATATATATACACATACACACACCGTATTTTCCACACTATAAGGCGCACCTAAAAGCCTTTAATTTTCTCAAAAATCGTCCGTGCGCCTAATACTCCGGTGCCTTATGTGTGGACCGAGTTCCAAACTCTGTAAAAATGTTGTGTGACTTTGGTTGGCGTAACAACCGTACGCGCCTTATAACACGGTGCGCCTTGTGTGTTGGTCAAGTACAGAAATACACCCAGTCATTGAGACTGCGCCGTATAATCCGTGCGGAAAATACCGTGTGTGTGTATATATATATATAAATTAAAATCTGCATAACTATGTAAAGATTTAGAAAAGAAAATCCATCCATCCATCCATCTTCAACCGCTTACTCCTTTTCAGGGTCACGGGGAACCTGGAGCCTA
>JAFFST010049021.1:12243-19743 GCA_022414735.1 Noturus placidus | reverse complement strand
AGGAACAATAAGCGGTATAGAAGATGGATGGATGGACCATAAATAGAAAAAAAATAAATACATTTCATTATTCCAGCCAGATATGGCCAGCCATAAATTGAGCAACACCAAAGGCACATGATGATACATAATATCAATAATCTCTCTCTCTTTCTCTCTCTCTCTCTCTCTCTCTCTAGAACTTAAATAGGGGTGCTTATTAGGGATAACACAGAACAAGTGTGAGTGATCAGTGGGACATGTGACATGGTCATGTGACATACTGAGGTTGCTGGGTAATGTAGTTCAATGGTACCATGACACCAATCAGTTTCCTCATTCATAACATGCAAGTGTGAAAATGTCTATTATTATAATAACCACAACATAGCCTAGATATTATTTCATAGCAAAGTATAAAATATTATTTTTGTCATAAAGTAATAAAGATCTATTCATTTGAAAGCACGGATCGATTGTCAACCCACCGCCTGTTTTTGAAGCTCATATTATGGTCACCCTATCAATCTGGACATATCAGAATATCGGTAGTCAGACCAAATCACCACCTTGTGCCTGATGCACCCTTGGATAGGCTCCAAGTTCTTGACCCCACAGGATAAGCAGTATAGAAAATGGATGGATCTCCTTTTTTTCTTCTTCTGGTATCGTAATATCCTGAGTGTGCTAGATTTCAGATTCCATGCCATATTGCATCCTTTATTCCTGCTTTTAAGCCTTTATATAGTATGGATCAGATGAATATAACCCATTCTGGATATAAGCCCATGGTAGACCCTGAGAGAAGTTTCCTCATCTTTTTTTTTTTTTCTATCTGTCAGAATCTGTCTCTTCCTCCACATCACAGCCAGTAGTGACTGAAACAAGAGGTCCGTCCATCCATCCATCCATCCATCCATCCTCAACTGCTTACTCCATTTCAGGGTCACGGGGAACCTGGAGCCTATCCCAGGGAGCATCGGGCACAAGAACAAGAGGTGTTTTTCATAAATGTTCCTTGAAGCTCATTACAGGCTCAGCTGATGATCTCCAGTGGCAACATACTGCAGAGGTTTTCCTGAGTGGAGAGTTATGTGTGTGTTAAAATGAGAAGAATACCACAGTGTGTATGAGATTTGGCTTCAAGTTGGGCATTTTACCTTACCGAATGTTTTTCAACAAAAAATGTTCAGCAATTAACCCCGCAGGCAGATAGATATCTGTTTTGTCCTGTAGCCAGGCGTCATCTGCGACCGTTTAACTGCTGCTTCTAAAAGGATTGGTGTTCATATGAAGCAGTCTCGGTGTTGTGTCTGCTGGATCCAGGTCCTTACCTAACTACTCCCAGTGATTATCCTGATTCCGCTTGCAAATTGGAGCGAATCACATCCCTCTTTTTTATATAAACAGTGGGATATCAGATGCTTTATTTTCCACTCCATTAGCTTTGCCAAAGCTGTATCACAACATGGTTCCTCTAATTATTCAAGCTGGAAAGCTCAATGTTCTGTCTCTGTCTCTGTGTCTGTGTATGAGAGCTTCCTCTTGCCTCTACAGCCGTATCTCTTAGCTTTACTTTACTATTATTGCCATGTTGGGCAAACAACACAGTTTTTCATCAAGCACATTGCTCAGAAACATTAAACCAGACACTCACATCTACCGTACAGTAGCCTACACATGTTTCCGCCCAACTGACTGACGTAGCCTACATTTATATTGACTTCTACCATTACAGCGCGGTTGAATTCTGGGGTCTGATTGGTCAGAAGGTGTTGAATAATTGTCTGATGTACGGCTACAAATCTACCTGTAACTTAAAAGCTACATCAAAATAAAGAAAACAAAGAGGTGTGAGGGAACAAATATTTATAGCTGTAATGGAAATGATAACAGGAGCTTGTTTTGCACACATTTGGCATGAATAAATGTCAATATAAAATGAATGAGGTTGTGTTCTTTAGTTAATTCAAAGCAATTGTTAATGTTGACATACTGCTGCGGTTAGAAGCAAGAACACACTTTGGTATGAGCGGAAGATAAAAGAGTCGGGACGCAACCCTGTCGTTGATTATTTCCCTACAAAAAAATCCCAATCATGTTTGATTCCTTACTTGAGAGACACTTTTTCTTTAGACACTGGCATCCATTTTCTCCTTTTAAAAAGTTTCCGCCTCGCCTGATACAAGCTTCCCTGCTGTTATTGATGTGAATTGCTAAGTGGATTAGTCTTCCCCACCCACGCCTCTGTCTCTCTCTCCCTCTCTCTTTCTCTCGCTCTCTGACTCTCTCTCTCTCTCCCTCTCTCTCTCTCTCTCTCTTTCTCTCGCTCTCTGACTCTCTCTCTCTCTCTGTCTCTCTCTCTCTCTTTCTCTCGCTCTCTGGCTCTCTCTCTCTCTCTCTCTCTCTCTCTCTCTATAAACAGCATGAGGAGCACAGCAGGAGGTGTGTTGCACTGCTTTGTTTCGGAAGGCAACTTTTAATCAGACTGATAAACAACAACACAGACTGGCCACATTCTGACAGAGTTATTCATTAGAAATAAGGCACTTGAGGTATCCGGAAACTTTCCAAGAGGTGTTCTGGGGTTAACGATTGTCTCCCAGAGTGTCTCTGTGTGTGTGTGTGTGTGTGTGTGTGTGTGTGTAGAAGCTGGAGATGATCCACTCTCACACTGCATAACATATTGCCTCAATATGTTATTAAGAGCTGCGCTATGTACAGTGGAAAACCCTGGAGGAAACAAAAGGGCAGAATTCTTCTCCCTAATGTTCATTCTCTTCTGGGATCAATTTGTATTAAATCTAACGAGAAATAGGGAGAAGAAAAGAGAAGAAAAGAAACAAAAATAACCATAGCATCACTTTTCACACCCTTTTCTCAAAGACACTGGAGGCTTGCAAAGCTTGGGGGATTTATATACACACACACACATACACACACACACACACACACACACACACACACACACACACAAACGAGTCACCATGCCTTCCTTCATTTTTCTTCAATATGGAGAATAAAATGAGATTTATTTTGTCATGCCGTTGGGCCATAGAGCAGTCTTCCAGATCATTCTTTATAGATGTGTAGCATAGGGATTAGGGATGTAACCGCATATGCATGTATTATTCGGTATGAACAGATACACATGTATCTAAACTGATACAAATACATTCTTTTTTTTTTCGCATGTTCCTTTAGAAAGCTAGTGAGAACGATGTACAAGGCTCTGGTTGTGACTAGAGGGACTGGAATATGAATATTTGAAGCACTACAGCATTGCAGCTTTATTAAACACAGGCTTGAAGAAAATGAGTAAAACGATTTAACGTTTAAATAATTATAATTTAAATGTAATATTAGAGGGCGTACGGTGGCTTAGTGGTTAGCACGTCTGCCTCACACCTCCAGGGTCGGGGGTTTGATTCCCATCGTGACTCTGTGTGTGCGGAGTTTGCATGTTCTCCCCGTGCGTCGGGGGTTTCCTCGGGGTACTCCGGTTTCCTCCCCCAGTCCAAACACATGCATGGTAGTCTGATTGGTGTGTCTGTAGTGTATGAATGGGTGTGTGAGTGTGTATGTGATTGTGCTCTGTGATGGACTGGCACCCTGTCCAAGGTGAACCCTGCCTTGTTCCCGATGCTTCCTGGAATAGTCTCCAGGAGTAAGCGGTATAGGATGGATGGATGGATGTAATATTAAATTTAACGGGACAAAGTATGTTATAAGGTCAAAGCAGGTTTTCGGACATTTTTTCGAATTCCGCATTGATGATCCACTACTTCTCCTTCATGCATATTTTTATATTTTCTAAGAACAAGCACCCTGCTATAATCAGTAGTGTATATTAGGGCGGTATCACATGGGTGTAACTCTATCTGTGTCTGTTTAGTGCTCCAAATATTCTTATCTGTATTTGGATTTAAACATGAAGTGGGCCTGAAAAGGAGTAAGCGGTTGAAGATGGATGGATGGATGGGTGTAGCCTAACTGCTGTGAACTCTGGTTCTGACAGTTCGTCAAACTCCTACAGTAAGATTTGAGAGATGTGCATGGGACAGATTATTTTTATTCATTTATTTATTTATTTATATTCTGCTCACACTGTTAGTATATTTGTTTCATTTCTAATGAATTCAGTTGCTTCTATTTCCCAAAATATAAACAAACTAGCCTAATACTAAGGATTACTAATTACAAAGGACCATTTGTGCGGCAGGAGATGAACAACCTCCTGCTTGCCCTACATTATTTATTTATTTATTTATTTATTTATTTTTTGATACACATCTCTAGTCTCAACCAAATTCTTGGAGAACCTTTTCTGTTACGCAACAATATCTTCTCCCTGTGTGTCGGGGGTTTCCTCCGGGTACTCCGGTTTCCTCCCCCAGTCCAAACACATGCATGGTAGACTGATGGGCGTGTCTAAAGTGTACGTAGTGTATGAATGGGTGTGTGAGTGTGTATGTGATTGTGCCCTGTGATGGACTGGCACCCTGTCCAGGGTGTACCCCGCCCTGTGCCCGATGCCTCCTGGGATAGGCTCCAGGTTCCCCTTGACCCTGAAAAGGAGTAAGCGGTTGAAGATGGATGGATGGATGGATAAATAAAATATGAATGAATTCATTAAATAGAACATATCTGTTCTACTATCTGTTTAAAAGGAGACATGATCTGATCAATCTGAATAATTTATTCATACTCGGTAGCATCCATCATGTATGATGTATACTGGGATGTACGCAGGAGGGATGGATGGAGCAGACTCCAGTTTGTTTGAGGTTAATGAGGAATAGCAAAGCTCCGATGCCATGTTTCTTTCACATTATTAAGCATGCCTGAGCCGGACAGCGCGATGAATGTGTGATGTCACTACATCAAGCTGACAGCTGTGAGATAAGAGGTAAAGGAAGTGCATTTCACGTCTCTGGCTACGAAGGGACGGTAGGATTAAGCTGAGACATAATAATGTGAGGAAATGTGGATGAAAAGTCATTTCCTGCCTGGATGTAAATATGACAGAGCACTTTTTAACCATTTGGAAGGCTTCTATAGCATTACTTTAAACTTAAATGTATGTCCGGCTTAATGAGTTAAAGCCCTATACAGATTTTTATTTATTATTTATTTATTTTTTTAATCTTTGTAGCATGTTAAAGGAAAAGTCATTAAAATCAGTGATGCGTGACAGTAAAAATAACCTGCTGCAATTTCACACATAACTGCATGCAATTATCTTATAGTTGTAATTGGTTTTAAACCACAACAGCCAGTGAGGACTGATCAGGAAACTGTTTTGTGAGCACTTCTGTTCCAGAAAATTAACCTTCCATGTTTTTTTTTTTTTTTTTCTGTTTTGTTTTGTTTTGTTTTGATGAGGCTGATAAGGCAACCAAGTGATAGACCTCACACACACACAAGTTAGTGGCTGTGTGGTGCTCTGATGTTACAAGGAAACTTTGTTATTGCTAGTGTGGTTAAAATAATAAATATCTCAAACATGAAAGGTGGAAAGGGGCGCAAGGTGGCTTAGTGTTTACCACGTCTGCCTCCAGGGTCCGGGGTTCGAGTTTGAATATTCTCCACGTGCGTCGAGGGTTTCCTCCGGGTACTCCGGTTTCCTCCCCCAGTCCAAACACATGCATGGTAGACTGATTGGCGTGTCTAAAGTGTCTGTAGTGTATGAATGGGTGTGTGAGTGTGTATGTGATTGTGCCCTGTGATGGACTGGCACCCTGTCCAGGGTGTAACCCCACCTTGTGCCCCATGCTCCCTGGGATAGACTACAGGTTCCCCCGTGACCCTGATAAAGGAGTAAGCGGTAGAGGATGGATGGATGGATGAAATGTGATAACAGTCACACATGGACTCAAGGTTCCAGTTTTGCCTTTCTCATGATAAAGTTCCTCTTGATTTGTTTGTATGCAATTCTCTGTAAATTGGCAGAGAAAATGTTCCTGTAAACTGCTGTATTCATAACAATGCAACCATTATGAGTTCCATCATCAATAAAGATTAGTTCCAGAAGCAGTCATTGAAGCCCACGCCATGACACTACCTCCACACAGATGAGCTTGTATGTGTTGGACCATTTTTTCTCCACACTTTTGCCATTCCATTACTTTCGTAAAGGTTCCTCTTGGTTCCAGAACTTTTCTGGATCATCTCTGTATTTCTGTGCGAATTCCAATCTGTCTTTCTCAGCCATACTGCTGATGAGTGGTTTGCATCTTGTGGCTTGGCCTTGATATATCTGCTCTGGAAGTCTTCTTCGAACAGTGATACCTTCACCCCTTCTCTGTGGAGGTTTTTAGTGATGTAACTGACTGTTGTTTTTGGGGGTTTTTCTTCACAGTTTTAACACTGTTTCATTTTTCCTTTTCTGACCAATGTGTCTGTTGCTCATTAAACAGGTATGTTTTTTTCTTTTTCAGGACATTCCAAATTGCTGTATTGGCTATAGCCTAATGTTCATGCAATGCCTCTGATAGATCATCCCTCTTTTTCGTCCCTCAGCTTCAAAATGGCTTGTTTTTCTCCTACACACAGCTCTTTGATCTGCCTGTTGGCTTATCCTTTTTAACAGCAAAAGCAGACCTCACAGGTGAAACTGAAGGCTAAAACCGAGAGTAGATGTTCAAGGCTATTTATTTTTTCAACAATCGACGGAACAGGATACATCTGGGTAAGAATTCATGTGTTCCAATGGTTTTGCTTGCTCACACCATGTACTATGTTCTATAGCTTTTAACACATCTACATATAAATACCAGGAAAGGAAACTGAAATTCTAAACCTATTCATCTTTTCTTCTCAAACCCAAAAAAGATCTTCATTCGACAGCAAAAACAATTGAATTGTCCTTGCTGGTCCAACAGTTTTGGCAGGGACTAGAGGAAGCTGACATGTCAATGAAAGAAGATTAAAAAAAAACATTTTATATTGCAAAATTAAATCTTGGAAGCCGTGGAAGATCATCCATCCATCTTCTACCACTTACTCCTTTTCAGGGTCACAGGAAGATCACAAGTTAATTATACAAATTGATATGCAAGTCTTTTTTACTTTGAGGCGAAACTGGCATGCAGAGATAATTACCGAATCAATGTGGTGAGGAAACTGGAAAAAGGAATGGCTTAATGATTTGCCATGTTTCCTGAAATAAATATTCATGCTAATCTGAGACTGCTGTGGCTTTGAGATCAAAAGCAGAGGAAGAGTGAAAAGGAGACGTGTACTGAGACTCTGCCTGACTTTATCTCCTTTCTGACTCCACCATACTAATGGCTCCTTCTTCTGTTTGGACAAATTACATCTTTGTCAGATAGCTGAGTAAATCCAGGCCTGGATTTGGGGTTTTATTTGAAATAAAATGTCATTGTACTGTCTCTTTCTCTTCTTACATAAATATATTGTCGGTTTGCTCGCTCTGGATCATCAATCTCCTGTCTGCTGTACTGGAAAAACTCACCAAGAGCCAAAAGTTCATAAAGATGATGCGGGGGTAAAAAAAAA
>JAFFST010049020.1:67742-79844 GCA_022414735.1 Noturus placidus | reverse complement strand
ATATATTCAATAAACTGTACACCCCTACGATGGACTGGCACCCTGTCCAGGGTGTACCCCGCTTTGTGCTCGATGCTCCCTGGAATAGGCTCCAGGTTCCCCGTGACGCTGAAAAGGAGTATGGATGGATGGATGGATAAATTGTACACTAGCCATTTACATATTTTTGATTGTATAATATTGTATATTATTGATTGACAAATTAAAAGAAAAAAACAATTAGTAATGTACCACTGTAAGAATCAGAACAGGTTCAGTGCACCTTGGCATAGATTCTAAGTCTCTGGAACTGTTTTGGAAGGATGAACACCAGTCGTCTCGGTATTCCCTTGATTGATGTTTTGGTGAAGGTGGTGGAGGACAGGTGGAGTGTCCTGTCCTCATCAAATCATTCCCTGTGGAAGGTGGCATTGTCATTTTCAAAGAAACTTTTACTTCATTCTTTTCTGAGTGATTCTGTGCAAATTTATTTAATAAAATGAACAGACAGTTTGATGCAGCTTGCATCTTTAAAATTTACTTGCTGTGACATTTCAATATCTTGGTTTGGGTGTTGTGCGTGTGTGTGTGTGTGTGTGTGTGTGTGTGTGTGTGTGTGTGTGTGTGTGTATGTACTGATTGGTGGCTCTCTACAGTCTGAATGAAGAAAATTAGATAGAAAATCTCTGCATTACGTACAGTGATCTGCTCTTTCAACAATGCTGGTAGTTAACTCCAGCAATATAATCAATGATAAGAGCATGTTTGTGTGTGTGTGGGTGTGTGTGTGTGTACTGATTGGTGTACTGATAGGCTTTCTTCAGTCTGAATGAAGAAAATTGGATAGAAGATCTCTGCATTACTTACGGTGATCTGCTCTTCCAACAATTCTGGTAGTTAACTCCAGCAATATAACCAATGATAAAGAGCATGTTTGTATGTGTGTGTGTGTGTGTGTGTGTGTTTCATCATTCTTAAGTCGCTTTGGATAAAAGCGTCTGTTAAATGAATAAATGGAAATATAAAGGTAATGTAAGCTAATCAGAGATAGATAACTAAATACACATTGTTTCATGCTGTCTTTGGCAACATCTGGCCACATCTGTATATACACATATTTAGCTCAGTATTTAGCATGATAAAATGACACTTTTTCAGTAAAATTATGATTGCATTGCATATGCAGTTATGTTACAGCAATTTGTTGGACAGTGGGACAGTTTGGACATTGGGACATACATAGCCATAATTCTATACAATATGTACATTTCAACATTAACTTTTCTTATCATGATACTTTTGTAACCTCAGTGATTGATAAATGCAACACTATGGCAAAGACTAAACATAAACCATAGACCTAAACACAGCAAGAAAGACAAATGTAAGAAGAGGAGTGTGGTGCAAACTCTAGTTATTTACACATGAATGCTCGTTAACAAGATTCACAGGTCATGTGACTGTGATGCAGTGAGGTGCAATGGCTGCTGGGAACTGTAGTTCAGAGTTCCTTCTCTGATACATGACACTGTTTTCACTGATGTCACTGTGACCTATGCAGTTATCTAAAATGCAATGTGTTTGTAACTATATGGACTTTTTTTTTTCATTAGTTTTTGGTCCTGCCATGCAGATAGGCCATCTTACCTGAAATTCAAAACATTTCGTTTTATTTTTTATTAGTTTAATTTGTTTTATCTTTTTAAGTTAAATCACAACATGAGCTACTCATTAAAAATGTCCTTAGAGGAATCCACCATATCCATTGAGTTTTGAAGATGAATGAGTTTGAATGACATTTAATTTTACCATAATGAACTTTAACCTGGGTGGGGTGATACAATCATGAATTGGTAGTTAGGAATTCCCTCCAACACTTATTGAAAGAAATGTTTGAAACAGACAATTGTTTGATGCCACTGCTCCAACATGATGCTCCAAAGATTACTTGAACCTGTATTTGGAGACTGTTTTGACTGTTTTTATTTTCCATCTTTTCAAAAGTAACTAAAAAACTGATTATTGCTTTTCCATACTCTCTAACTCCAGATGCATTCTGCCATTCACTTACTTTCATCTGTACCATTCTGTCACCCCATCCATTAGCAATGCCTTAGCATCTGGCCTGATGAATCACCAAGCAGTTGAACTTGACAGGCCTGGGATCTCTCTGGCAAGCATGGTGAGCAGCTGTCATTACGGTGGCTGAAATTATGGAATGTTGTAAATGACATTTTTTTTTTTTTTACTTTAGATTAAATTGTATTTCAACTACTTAGGCATTCTGCAGAGAGATAAAAAATCTCAAGACACTGATGTAATAATTTAATAAAGGAATAATCTTAGGGAAAGCTACAAAGCAAAACTCATGAATTAAAAAAAAAAAATACAAATCGAACAAAACATCTAAATTCAGTGGTATCAGTTACACCAAGTGTAATCATATTCTCAATGTTGTTGTATTTATTTCTGGGTTCTAAAAAAAGGCATTTTGAGAATATGATATTTAATATAGTAGATTTAACATTAAATGTTTTCATGTGGCTTTGCTGACTGCCTTGATTTTTGTCCCATAATTACTGGCATGTATCTTGCAGGAGTAGATGAAAACCTTCTGGTACTACACATTAGGAAAATAGACCATATTGAATGATAATATTATATATTAAGTATATTAGGTATAGGCCTAGTATTATTTAGCTACAGCCAAGTCAATAGAAATACCTTACAGAAATAGAATTGCAAGTCTGTGTCTGCATGTGAATGTGTTTGATTTGTACTTATATCTTGTGTGACAGTGGAACAGTGTGAATGATAAGGACTATTGGGAGAAGGAGCTGTTATAGGATATTGAACTGTACCAAACGTGATATTCTTGATATCTGTGTGTATTCTATTATCATTCTAAAATCCTTATCCTCTACAAAGCTCATTTGCGCTTCCAAAACACTAAAAACTACAGGAAACCTGAATGCTAAGAAACAAACCAGGAAAAATGGTTGACTTTAACTCAGAAACTTATACAGTACATTATTAAAAAGTGTAAGTAGACAGCAATGTTGGAAAGTAATCTGGATTACATCATTATGATCCATTTAAAACGAAACAGAACAACAATCCAGTTACACTTGATTAAAAATGACTGATGTATTAATTAATGTTTTACTCACTGTGCTGTTTATATATATATATATATATATATATATATATATATATATATATATATATATATATATACAATTGTGGCAGAGATCAGAGATGGCATAAATGTTTCTTTCAGTAAATGTAACAAAATGTTAATTAGACTTTTAGCTAAACAGATAACTAAGTAAATGCCTAAATCTGCTCCGCAAAACCTCTGAAGGGAGAAATATTGTGGCATCTGTGAGGAAGAAGAATTATTACAGCAAAGAATTTGCTCATTTATTAGCAAACCCACACCAACACAGACTTGGGGATTAGCCACAGAAGTGCTGGAATTGGTAAAAACAACAGGGGTAAGAAATTCAATAGACAAAAACAAACTTAAACAAGATAACTTGTTGGTAGAACACATGTCAGTATGGACAACCTGTAAACACATCCCTTCATTCACAGCAAACACTTGTGTTAATAAAGCATTCAGAATTCAAAATCAAAGTAACAAGGCAGCCACCAGGGATCATTGCTATGCAAATTAGCACCTTGTCAATGAATTTGACAATATGAAAATAACCAGAAAAAAAATATTCAACTTGAATAATTTAATTGAATGTAAACAAGAGAAGTCAGTGGAGTGTTTCCTTTTATTTTGTAAACCAATACAAGACTACAGTATTCTTCACTGGGGATGTAACCAAATATGAATATATTATTCAGAATGAAAATGCAGAAATTAATACAAGGTGGACTACTTGTTTGTGTGTGTGTGTGTGTGTGTGTGTGTTTTAATAATCATGACTGGGATCCTGCAGGATGCAAATTCAAATAAAAGTGCAATGTAGATGAATGTTTTTTTATTTCTTACAAACATAGTGGTCACCGATCACACGCGCAAAAATGCCACTAAAACATGAAGTCATTTTAAGCAATTGGCACAGGACAACCAGTGCATTTATTGGAATGTTTTTGCAATTTTTCAGCTTCTAGTGTACTGTTATAGTATGTTTATATGAAAAAAATATTTATCAGGGCATATTGGCAAAGTTGTATTGGGAAAAAAAGTCATGTTCATGGTTCAAGGTTTTTATACTATGTAGGCAAAATTACATACAAAAATAGCCAAAATAGCCCCAGGTTAAGTCATAAGAAATAAATACAAACCCCATCCTAGTGATAATGTTAATCTTTTCATAATTGAGTCCGACAGAATGTTACAATTTATTAAGTATGTAACCCCGCCTTGTGCCCGATGCTCCCTGGGATAGGCTCCAGGTTCCCCGTGACCCTGATAAAGGAGTAAGCGGTTGAAGATGGATGGATGGATGGATGGATGGATGGATGGATGGATGGATGAGAGCATTTTGCAGGCATGTGGGACTGAAGAAAACAGCAGAATCTATGACAAGCTGTGGAGATAATGATGTCATGGTGTGCTGTGATGAGACATTTTAATCCTATTTGTTGGTCAAAAGCTGTCAAAGCAAGCACTGAGCCAACACTTTACTATTCCGTAATCCTCTCTTTTCCTGCCATGCTCTTGTTGGTAGTACACTGAAGGTTGATTTTTCATCTTTACCTGGTTTCACATTTTTGGTGTCACATTGATTTTGCAAGCAAAGATGAATATGTTAAGAAATGAAACTCGATCTGATGGTATAAACAAGAACACATGCCAGTAGAGACTAGCTGTTATGATTGATTTGTTATGTTTGATATTTTCTGTAATAAGACTGAATGAAGCAAAGCTGAATTCCATATTACCAGTGTATATTGTAATCCATATTTCAAAAAGAATATCAGTATCGCTTTCTGTGAAACCTATTTTCATAAATCAATACAATTCTTTGTAAGTTGGTTTTATGTATGTATATATATATATATATATATATATATATATATATATATATATATATATATATATATATAACTCTATCTGTATAAGGTTGTGTATGTAACCTTATTAGAGCTTTGAGGGATTATTAGAGTTTATTAGAATGCTTACAAAAATTATTTTCAACTTACAAAGAATTATAAATAAAGTTATAATGATTTGGTAATATGTGCTTCATAGTAAATGCTACCTAAATTTCCATCAATGTATTCATTTAGTCCAAAAAAGGATCTGGCTCCAGAAACCAAAGGCAAATATTTAGTTGTATAGGGATTTACCAGTAAGGATGAACGCAGTAATTTGCCAGAGTGAGCACAGTTGAGGTTTTTCATGCCACTTTTCTGCAAGTTTTTGAGCAATGCCCTACTTCCTGAGAAGTTCTTATTTTAAATGGTAAATGGTGCACTTATATAGCGCTTTTATCCAAAGCGCTTTACACTGGTTCTCATTTACCCACTTACACACCAATGGTAGCACAGCTGCCATGCAAGGTGCTAGCTTGCCATCAGGAATAACTTGGGGTTCAGTATCTTGCCCAAGGAAACTTTGGCATGTGGAGTCATGCGGGCCGGGAATCAAACGTCCAACCCTATGATAGTGGATTAGTGGACAACCCACTCAACCAACTGAGCCACAGCCGCCCACAGATTTAATCAAGTACTGGATTATAAACTCATGTCACACCTCTCAAACTCTCACATTATCATTGTCAATCAGCTGAATTTACTGATCAGAACAATCATTGGTGTTGCTTTTTACTATATAGACACCCATAAAAGTCTTTATGATGTAAAAGAATCGCTAATCACATGCATGTGTCTTTGCAGAATTTCAACTGTGTATTGGCTATTGAAGTAATCCATATTGTTCACTGCAAAGTCATGCCATTAAACTTTAATTGCCAATAAATTGATACAGCCGCAGGCTCAAGAGACCCAGTTAACACAAATATGCATGTATATACACATATGGGTTCCCATTTCTGTATAATTTCTAAGTATGTGTTTACATATAAAGAAAAACAAATCCATAATCAATGGTTCAGCCACTTAAAAGTATTAAAATGGTGTGGTTGGGACCAAATGTCTCCACAAGGCATTTGACTGGTTCCCAAAAAGAAAAACTACTTATTTTTTCTAACAAAAACTGTAACTTATATTATTTTTTTAAGGAACAATGGTCCAAAAGGAATCCCAAAGGGTTAATTAGCATTAATTAGCTGCATTAATAATTATGTCAATGGAAGGTTCTTGCAAGGATAGTAAGACAAACATCAGATATGTGTCTAGCAACTAATAAACTAGCAACTGTATCTGGAATATGGGCCAAAAAAAGTTTAATAATAAAACTTTTTATGAACTTTAATGATCATGTTATGTTTTTATTTAAAAAAAAAGTTTAGCAGTTTTACTTTTATTTTTGTCTTTGATAGATCTGCTTTTGTAATTTCTCCTGTAAACTGCTTTATGAGAATAATATCATAATCTACTTATATAATCAGCAAAAAAAAAAAAGAAACATCCTCTCAAATTCAACTGCTTTTATTTCCAGCACATTTCTTAACATGTGCAAATATTTTTATTAATATAAAAAGATTAAACAACTGAGACATAAACTGAACAAGTTTAACAGACATTTGATGAACAGAAATGGAATAATGAGTCCCTGAACAAAGTTGGGGGTCGATATTAAAAGTAACAGTCAGTATGTGGTGTGTTCACCAGCTGCTTTAAGTACTATAGTGCATTTATATATCTCATCCTCATGGACTGCACCAGATTTGTCAGTTATTGCTGTAAGATGTTACCCCACTCTTCTACCAAGGCATTTACAAATTCCCAATCATGTCTAGGGGAACACAAGGTTGCACGTGGTCACTGCAACGATGATCAGATGTCATTCCTGTCTTCCTGTAGCACTGTCTTAGGCGTCTTACATTACAGACATTGTAGTTTATTGCTCTGGCCATGTCTGCAATACTCATGCCTACTAAAACTAAAAATCTTTAACATATAACGTTTACAGATGGGATTCTGCTAATAGTTGTAATCCAAAAGAATATCTCATTGTGTCATAGTGTTTAAAACACAGAAGTACAGAGAACCAATCAGGTTGCAACCTTGAATATTCTGAAACCTGTCGACAGAAAAGTGTACTATAACTCTGGATTATAAAACTTGGTTTTATGTGTTTTACATAGTCAAAGCACTAGTATGAATAATGCATAGGGGTCAGTAATAAGCATTGTAGCTTATACAGGATGTCTGTACTATGAGTGTCAAGTCAAGCAAATCAAGCCTTGCATAGCTTGTGGCATCAGTGCCAGCTATTTGCTTACCAATGACAATTTACATTCATCAGTGCCAGATTCAGGATTCAGGATTAAAACTAAATTATAAATTATCTATCAATATGAAATATATTCATTCCAATCAAAAACAGACATTTTATTTTACTGTTACTGTTATTTAATGGATTCATGAGGGTATTGATTAGTCAGTATATTATGTTGCACATTATAGACTTGTCCATATACTGATAAAATAATGCTTTTACAGACTTTTAGAGTGGAAGATTAATTACTGAGCAGGAAATGCTGCAAATGGCAAGCCATATATTTTTTTTTTTCCTGCAATAGCAATGACAGGGCAATAAAGGGACACAATGTGTTGAAGTCGGGCCCACAAAGGTTTTGTTTAATGAATAAAATATACTATAAAACAATTAAAATGTTATTACTTAATAACAACAGTAGGGATACTATACTATACTATAGTTAATATCATGCATTTAAATGAAAAATGTGCTAAGAAGTATTTAAAAAAAAAAAAAGAAATAAAAAAGTATTCACACCTCTTCAGCTTTGCCACATTTTGTTACAACATAGAATGGACAAAGTTGGGATTTTTACATTTTACCTACGCACAATGTCTAATATTTGACAGTGTTTTGTATATTATTATTTTTTACTGATACAAAAAGATTCAATAAACAGAAAAAGTAGGCATTTGTTGGTTGCATAACCTAGTGGTTCCCAAGCTTTTCCAGGGCAAGGCCCCCCAAATGGCATTAACATTTGTCCGAGGCCCCCCTTTTGCAAGATGTCTTTAAAACACATAAAAAATATAGACTTCTGAATATATCCCCATTTTTAATAATAATAACAACATCTTACATATTTACATTACATTACACTAGGAATTGAGTGTGTGTGTGTGTGTGTGTGTGTGTGTGTGTGTGTGTGTGTGTGTGTGTGTGTGTGTGTGTGTGTGGTCGTCAGAGTGAGAATTTATTTTTCACACCAAATTGTTGACGCCCACCCTGGCGGCCCCCACTTTGAAAACGACTGGCATAACCAACAGGTCAATGGAATCACCTTTGGTTACATTTACAGCTGCAAGTCTTCTGAGACATTGTCACATTTGGATGCTAAAATTTCTGCCCATTATTCTTGGCAACATTGCTCAAAATCTGATAAATTGCAGGGAGGCCATTGCTCAGCAGTATATTCTTTGTCAAGCCACAGATTTTCAGTCAAATTAAGGTCTTTGATTGGGCCACTGTAACACAATACATGTTCTTAGTTTTGAACCATTCCAGTGGTAACACTGGCATTTTTTTGCTTAGAGTCATTGCCATTGTGAACCACATTCTCAGCTCTCTTGTAGACTGAAATAAGATTTCTTCTAGGATTGCCCTGTATCTTGCTCTATCTATCTTGTCCTCAACTCTCAACATCTCCACAAGATAAGATAAGATAAGATAAGACAAAACCAGATTAATGTTATTGATTCAAAAGAAAATTCTTGAAAAATAATGTCCATAACATAACTGTTTTCAATGCACAAATCAAAGAAAAGCAATTGAAATCGTTCAACACAGTGAATACTTCAATTGGTTTCCCCAAATTCAACTGAAAATGCAACAATATAATGATTTCTCCAGTTTCAAAATTATTCAACCCCTTCATGGCAAGCATCTTAATACTTAGTAGAGCATCCTTTTGCTGTTATGACCTGCTGCAAATAGATGTGTAGTAAATTTGAGGTATTCTTGGGATCATTGTCCTGTTGGAAGGTCAGAACAGAATCCCAAAACTTCTGTGGGTTATTTATATGATTTTGAGCCGACATTTCTTGTGCTTTCGGGTCAGTAGTGGTGTACATTTTAGCATGGAAAACGTCGGCGTTTAGAACACACCTTACTGTGCTCACTGAAACCTCAGTGCCTGTTCCCACCAAGTCTGGATGCAGGTCTTTTGCAGTCACTCAAGGCTTTTTCATAAACTGTGTTTTCAGAAATATGGTTGCAACCGTTGATAGCTTCCTTTTTCTGCCTCGTCCAGGTACTTCATGTATTTTCTGCCTCTAGCCAGTTCAGTTATTTGATGTATTTTTGCCTCTAGCCAATTCAGGTATTTCATGTATTTTCTGCCTCTAGCCAGTGCAGGTATTTCATGTGTTCATGTTCAAGCATACCTGGTGCAACTAATGAAACCCTTGATTAGTTACATCAAGTGTGCCTGAGACAACACCTGTTTTACATATTTGTGCTGTTGTGAGGGATTCTATTCATTATCATTATAAGTTGCATTTTCAGTTGAATTCGGGGAAACCACTTGAAGCATCCTTTGTGTTGAACTATTTCAATTGCTTTTGTTTGATTTGTTCATTGCAAACAGCTAAAAGTCTATCAATTTTTACAATAAAACTGATTTGAAATTGGGGCTGAATATTTTTGATTGCAACTGTAATGCTACAACTACCATGCTTTACTATTAGGAAGGTGATCTCAGGGCAATCTGCCAAATGTAGTCAGGCACACACATAATAAACACATCTTATATTTAAAGGCTTTTGTTGAAACCATATGTGCTGTTAATGGGATAAGTGAAAATACTGTAATTTTGACGAACAATAAGTACTTTGACTTAAACAGTACACTAATCTGGTCAGAAGATTCCTTTTCTATACCAGCAGCTCTGACCGTGTTGTCATCTGTAATTCAGACCACAGGTTTATTAAAGTGCTTTTTTTAATGTGTTATCTGTGGAAAAATGCAACTCAGGGACTCAGGGTGAGATGACTGGTGAGATGGTGAGAGTTTATTTTCATCCATGGTATTAAAGAAGCAAAAATAAAATAAAATGGCACACTTTGCAGCTTTCCAGTTGCTCAGCTCCCAACACACACACACACACACACACACACACACACACACACACACACACACACACACACTTCAATAATGTGGGCTATTTTCTGTAGATTCATGTAAATTAAATCCATTTGAACCCTACAGAATGAGGAAAAGATAAGTTTAAATGGGTCAATACTCATGCTAGGCATTGGAGTCCAGTTTCATATAAGGATTTTTAATCCTTTCCATCAATAGGGCCATTAACCTAAAATTAAAATAAGACAAAATAAGGCAACAAAGTTGGTAGTGGATTCAAAGACAATCACAATCACGGATACTGTGCAAAGAATTCTATTTTATATACATTTTTTGTATTTTATTTAAAAAAAAAAGTGTTTTGAGGAGAAGCATGGATGAAGAGAGAAGGAAAGTGAGGGAAAATGCACAGTACAAAAGATAAAAGAGAGAGAGAGAGAGAGAGAGAGAGAGAGAGAGAGATGTGTGTTGGGTATGTTTGGTATAAGATGTTCATTGTGACTTTTTGAATTGGTCTGTGTAATGAGACGTGACACAAGTGTGTGTGTTCACAGTGTAGGCTTTATTGTGGGCAATCCAAGGGAAGTAGTCATAGTTCAATGCAAGAGTCAATAAATGTGCAGGAACTCTCAGATCCAGAGTCCATAATCAAAATAACACGTGTAAGAGATAGATAATTAGAAACTAGAACAAGGGAACAAGAGGCTTAGTACAATCGATGAGGCTTGGCAACGGAACACACACACACACACACACACACACACACACACATGACCAATAGCCATAATATTGTGTAGGTCCACCTTGAGTTGCCAAACAGTTCTGACCATGACCTGTGTGTGTATGTGTGTCTGTGTTTGCATGTATATATAGGCACACACACATACACACACACACACATTTATATATTGTGTGTGTATGATATAATAATTTTTTGTGACTTTTCTGTGAAAAAAAAAACAAATTTTATGGTTGGTCCACTTAAGAGGTTGGACTAAGTCTCTCATATGGATCAGAGAACAGTTTTTTAGCTATGTGGGACAGAAGCTAAACAAGGCTCTGTTGTTACATGAAAAAAATATCAAGCAAAACAGCAACACAGGGATAGTGGCAAAAACACATTTTTGGATTTATCCCTGTTTTGCTGCCTTGCTACACTGTCTGCTTACCACAGGATACTTATTTAGTTGTTTTATAACATAATTCAGAATATTACATTATTTGGTGAACCAAACTGTCTAATGTAATTAGAAATTACAAAATTATTCCCTGTTCTACCCTGGCCTCATACCTCTTGACCAGAACATCAGAACTCTGACAGCTCAGAATACAATCTTTTCAGCGACCCTGTCACTTCTGACTTCCCTTCAATAAACTATACTTTGTGCAGATTCCTGAAAATTGATGGTGAAAGCATGCTGGCTGCCCCATCGCTGTGACAGCAACTTGCCATAACCATAAATATGGGGAAAAATATAAAATGGAAAGAAGAAGAAAATGTGCATACAGTATAAGAATAAAAAAATGACAACCAAGGATTGCAAAAAAGACTGAGTTGACATTTTGCCAACCATTACTCACGGCCAAATGATGGATGCATTTGCGGGTCGGTGTCAGGAAGGCTATTTGTCACCGATCAGATCTGTTGTTAACTGTCACTTGATTGGTCAAATGGCTTCTTCCAATGTGCCAAGGAAGACAAACATGGCCATGAATCTAACGCATCTGTCAGTCTAGTGAAAAAATGGTTGGGTACGGTTTCTAGATAAAACATTCATTTATTTATCACATTCACAGTGTATCCTCTCTCCATAATATATAAAACCATTATATACAAAGGTGTAATCTCTCTCTGTATATATATATATATATATATATATATATATATATATATATACATACAGTATATATATATA
>JAFFST010049020.1:40722-56409 GCA_022414735.1 Noturus placidus | reverse complement strand
GATGTTCCGAAACACTTAAGTGTGACAAACATGCAAAGGAACAGGAAATGAGGAAGGGGGCAAACACTTTTTCACACCACTGTATATCTGTCAAATAACAACATTTTAAAATGTTGATTAAATAATAGACCTCACACATCACTTGAGACAGCCCTGAGGCTTTGCTCACCTCGTCCTTGTGGTGTTTCTCCTTGAAAGATATGTGATGTAATACATGACTGAGTTTAGTTTTAGTCATATTTCTTCTGAAGGTGGGTAAATCCATGCAGCAATGACTATTACATTTGTATGAATACTGGATATATAATCCAGAAACCACCATCATCGGGGAATCTTCTTAACACTATCATGTGACCTATCCTATAATATCTTATTCTATCCTATAATTGATTAAATTGAAACTTTTTACACTTCTTTATTTTATTTTATTTAAATTACATTATGCTAATCTTCCAAAAAGCCCATATAAGATTTGGTTATGCCATATCTACAGTAATAGCCACCTAGTCACTAAACTGAATCATGACAAGCATCCAGAATAATTTTAATGCAATATTGCTAATTCACAGGATCAAATGCTTGAGTAAAAGGCTGAAGGTTAAACTGTAGTAGGAATTCAGTGTAACAGTGCTAATAGGAATCTAAGTTGAGGTGGTGCACTGACAGGATTGGAATACATTAGTGTCATTATGTACTGTATATAAGCCTATCATCTCCCAGTCAGCTATATTAGCTTTTCCAATATCTGGATATGCACCTTGAATGAATTTTGTGTTATGGGGTAACTCTGGCACATAATCAAGAAGAACTGATTACTCCAGATATATGTTTTGACTACTATTTCTTTACTATTGACAGTTCTGAAAAATTCAGACTTCCCTAAGCTGAAAGGGTTTTCCCGTTTGCCTGCATATTAACCAGTAGTATTTTTCTAGCATCCTGTTAAGTAAAAACTGATGAAATTGAATTTAAAGATTTAAATTTGACCAAAGCACAGGAGCATAACAGACATTTTGACTGTCTACATCTGATTATAAATTGAATTGATTAAGCTTATGTCTGTTTCCCTATGGCCAAAACATATTTAAAGCCTGAGCTTCGGTTGGGCCAAGGCCAAAATAATAAACAAAATAATTCTATTATTAGGTAGCTTACCTAAAAGGAAAAGAAAGAGAATACAAGGATGCTTCCCTAACTACCTAAGAAAGAAAAACAGCACCAGCACCAGCACCAGCACCAGCACCAGCACCAGCACCAGCACCAGCACCAGCACCAGCACCTCCAACATCCCACACATTCTCACTCCGTCTTCCTCTTTAAATATGGCCGCCAATTAGTGAGGTCATCCTGGGAGGCGGGAGCAAGGGAGGCTAGGGCAGGCAGGAAAGTCTTAGAGGGTGTTTGGAGCTGCACACAAAATATGGCACAGCACACAAAAACTTCTCATCCCAAAGATAGCAGGTTGTAACATCACACTTAGCTAGCTAGGTTTTAGCAGTCTTTTAGCAAGGTTTTTTGTTATCCTGTCTCCTTACTTAATATGATTTTTGCTGGTAGACAGCCTAGGCAAGATAAAATGAAAATAAAAATATTTCCACATTGTTTTGGTGAAATATATTAATAGTTTCCTAATATGTCAAAGCATTATTATTATTATTATTATTATTATTATTATTATTATTATTATTATTATTATTATTATTATTATTATATGCAGTAAGAATCAACTTAATTTTCTCTCTTTTTTCAGCCCTTCTTGGTCCTTGTGAATTCAAGCACAATGATAGCTTTTCCCAGATGCACACATATACAGATACAATCCATGGAATCCATGAATGTCTGGATAAGTGTTGAAAATATATTTTGATCTGTCAAAGGAATGACAAATGTCATGTGTGTATTTATAAGAAAATATAAAAGAGAAAAAAGTTTAAACCCCACACCAGTCTCAGTGATTAATGAAAGGTTTACAAAAGTTGACTGTTGAATGTTTATCTCTCCCGAATGTGCGAACCCCTCCTGACTTTTTCATTTCCGTTTTGTTCTTGTTTCTTACAAGCGATAAGAGTGTTAAATTACACACTCAGCCAACCTCACACAGCCAGATATAAACGCAACAGGAGACCTTTTAAAATGAACACACACACACACACACACACACACACACACACACACACACACACACACACACACACACACACAGTTGTACAAGTGAGTATTACATGATCCAATCTGCTCAGATTGTATGAAGACAGAGGTCAGTGTTGTCAGACTGTGAAGCAGCGTGTGTATCTGTGCCCGTATTCTTGTATTGTCTTCTGGCCCAAAAATGGCACAAATAGAACACATTGAGCAGGGGGAAAAATGAGAAAAATAGCAGGCATGACAGTATACAGGCATGATGTTACTTGGTAACATGGTACTTCATTTACATCTTTAACCAGTAGCGTATATATGAGTACAATTTGTACAAATGCACAATTTTCATGACCAAATTTTTCTAGAAATATACTCTTTTCATTTTCTTTCTTTTCTTTTTTTAAACAATTTGTTAACGAACAAGTGAATTTTTTACATTAAATAATGAAACCCTAAAAACTAGAAATAATAATAAACAACAATAAACAAATGTTATATTTAAAGGTTTTTGTTGAAACCATATGTGCTGTTAATGGGATAAATGACAAGATGATAATACTGTAATTTTGACCTTAATACTCAAATCTGATTGGTCAGAAGATTATTATTATTATTATTTTTAGACCAGCAGCTCTGACAGTGTTGTCATCTGTAATTCAGAGCACAGGTTTATTAAAGTGCTTGTTTTAATGTGTTATCTGTAGCATAATGCAACTCAAGGACTCAGGGTGAGATGACTGGTGAGAGTTTATTTTCATCCATGGTATTAAAGAGGCAAAAATAAAATAACATGACAAACAAAAACTTTGTAGCTTTCCAGTTGTGTGGTTCAGCTCAGCTCAGCTCAGCTCACAACAACACACACACACACACACACACACACACACAGAGCTGTACAAGTGAGTATTGATTTTGAATTGCTCATTCCGCCACACTCTGACTGCAGACTACTGGACTAAACCACACCCCCACCTGCCTTATTATCATTTCTATATGAACAGCTAATTCACAGTTACTTGTATGGCGGATAAGCTACATAATTTATGACAAATATTAAAGGTATCTTTTTTTTATAAAGAAAAATACAGAATCATTGATAAATAAACCAAATCATTGAAAAATAAACCATAAAGAACATTAAAAAAAAAAAAAAAAAAATTAAAAAGTCATGTCTCTCTGGTAGGGGTGGTGGCCTTGCAGTTGTCATGAGTGAATTTTATAAAGTGCTTGCTCATACCACTCTTCTGATCATATTAATACATCATCCTCCTACGAATCTGTTAGATTTTCTCTCTGAATTCAATAAACTACTCACTCTGGCCTATGCCGGATGCTCTTATGTTATACTGCTCGCTGATTTCAATGTACATTTTGACTCTGTCTGTTCTAATGCCGCCTTCCATTAACTTTGGATAATTCCCGTCTTGTACAACATGCCTACTCACTGCCATAGTCATACACCTGATCTTGTTTGCACTTCAGGAATTAATAATATATCTGTCTCTGGCTCACAAACTGGTATATCTGACCCTAAACTTATAACAGTTAGATATGATTTTCCTCTTCTTGAATCTTCTCACAAACTGTTAATTACTACTGTTAATTATCGCAATGTTAAATCTGTTGATCCTCTGTCTTTCTCAGACTCCATTAATGCATCTTCTCTGTCTTACTCTGACTTCTCTTGTCCTTCTGATGTTCTCTGTACTTCAATTCAATTCAATTCAATTTTATTTGTATAGCACTTTTTACAAAAGATATTGTCTCAAAGCAGCTTTACAGGAATAAAAACACAGTACACACATAGTAAAGGTGAGAAATTATCCCAACTGAGCAAGCCACTGAGTGGCGACAATGGCAAGGAAAAACTCCCTAAGATGTTTAAGAGGAAGAAACCTTGAGAGGAACCAGTCTCAGAAGGGAACCCATCCTCATCTGGGTCACAACAGATATTCTTAAAGAGATAATTATTGGTTCATATGTAATCTGTTTGGCTTTGAAAAGCCTTTGTCCCAGCAGTCTGGATTTCGTATAGATGAACTTGCAACTCCGCTATCTTTGAAGCCTTGGACAAACACACCCCTATGATAATTAAGCTGGTACTTTCATCTCATGCATCTCCTTGGTATACACCTGAGCACCAACTGCATAAACAATTTGGCAGACGTCTCGAGTGCCGGTATAGGAAAAGACTGGAGGTGCATTACTGATTTCTGTTCACCAGTTGAAATACAAGTCTGCTCTTAATGCCACACGTACAGCATTCTACTACTCCACAATTGGCACTGCTAAAAGTCCTAAGTCATGATTTTCAACTGGTAACAAACGTATTAACCCTTTAACGCATCATAGTACTGTCTCAATTGACCTTTGCAACTCCTTCCTCCACTTTTTTGAAAATAAAATAAAATGTATTTATGAAACATTTTCATTAAACTCATCGGATGTTCCCTCTAACTGGTCTTTACCTCAGTCCAAAAAACAGATCCTCTCTAGCTTTACTCTATCCAGTCCATCCTCTGCTAGTGACCTAATTGCTCAAACTAGCTCATCTATGTGTCAGTTAGATCCAGCACTTTACCTCACTTCTGTAAAGCTGCCAATCTGTAATCTCATCTCCTATTGCTCATTTGATCAACTGTTCTATTCCTTCTGGGTCTATCCCGCTATCATTAAAAATGGTTGTGGTCATTAGAAACCAGGGTTAGATTCATCTGTTATGAATAATTTCAGACCTATATCTAATCTTCCTTTTGTTTCTAAGCTGCTTGAAAAAGTACAAGCTCTTCTCTTAAATCAATGTTCTTGATCCCTATCAAACTGTTTTTTTGATCAGGCCACAGCACTGAAACAGCACTGTTAAACATTACCAAAGACTTCTTAATATCTGCTGATTCTGGCTGTCTTACTGTTCTCATCATGCTTGGATTAACAGCAGCCTCTGACACTGTATTTCATCACATACTGTACTTACCTCTCGGCTATCAGCTATAGGCAACATGGGTAGTGCTATGTCTTGGTTTATATCATATCTCACTGATAGACAATAACTTTCCATAACTTAAAATCTTCTTCATGTTATCTCTCTCAAGGTGTCCCTCAAGGCTCAGTTCTTGGAACACTTCTGTTCAATATTTAT
Organism: Noturus placidus; assembly: GCA_022414735.1. Taxonomy (NCBI): domain Eukaryota; kingdom Metazoa; phylum Chordata; class Actinopteri; order Siluriformes; family Ictaluridae; genus Noturus; species Noturus placidus. The sequence continues at coordinate 51,131 of JAFFST010049020.1, read as the reverse complement.
TTGTTACCTTTCGGTAACATTATCCCTAGCCATGGTCTCAGCTATCATTGTTATACCGATGACTTGCAAATTTACAAATCAGCTCGCTCCATCTCTGCTATTCCTCTGGACTCAATGAATGCCTGTATTGCTGACAGCAAAATCTGGTTACATAACAACTTCCTAAAATGTGATAATGATAAAACTGAGGTTATTGTTTCTGGTCCACAATCACTTTTAAAAAGGTTTGAAGTGAGTTTATCTATTGATGGGGCTACATTAATTCCATCTCATACTATTAAAAATCTAGGTGTAACATTTGATTCAACACTTATAAGCTTTCAAGCTCGCATAAGTTCTATTACCAAGAATTATTAACTTTAAAATGTCTTCATGGACTTGATCCCCATTATTTATCTGAACTGTTGCACTATTATTCACCTCCTCACTCTCTTCGGTCATCTGACTTACAACTGCTTATTGTACCTCATTTTCATCTTTTATCGATAGGTGGTAGATCATTCGGTGCTTTGGCTCAGAAACTCTGGAATTCTTTTCCAGTAACTCTTCATGACATTATTATTATTATTATTATTATTATTATTATTATTATTATTATTATTATTATTATTATTATTATTAACATTATTAACATGTATGGAAGGAGTCTCCAATGTCAGCACTTTGTAATGGTTTTCAGATATAGTAAAGTCTTCAGGACAGAGTACTTTGTGCTTTCCAGATTTCTTGGTAACATGAGAAAAGAGAAAAAGGAAATGACTGTATGATAGCTGCTACAATATAATCATCTGTAAAAGTATGTTTTTCATTAATAAATTATTCATTTGAATAATTGACATATCTGTGGTTTAAGAAGAATAAAATAAGACAGGGTGTTCTATGATAGGAAAATAATCAAATTTGAAGTTCTAACAACAACATAACACCACACCGCCATTTAATAATTTTCTATAACAGCACATCCTCCATATTAAAAAAAAATAAATAAAATTCTTTACATATTGCTCCACCTCTAATATGAAGCGCTAATATGAAAAGCCAGTATGAAGGATGATAACAAAGAAATGAGATATCAGGGAAAAGGTGAACATGATATTAAAGAGATGTTGAAATGGGTTTCATTTTAACAAGATTTTAAGCATTTTATGAATAAATATGGTTTTAAAAGCTAGAGTGCAGAGAAGAGCGTGTGCGATGCCTGTAATGGATTCAGGTTTATTGCTAATAACAAAGCTTAATTTGTCTGCTCAATACAAATACACACATGTAGTCGTACGCAAGCTTTTAACTAGTCGAGAAGCCCAGTTTTAGCTAGTAGGAGAAAGCCATAGTTCAACCTGGCAGTATTGCTTACTTTTATCGTGAAATGTTTTACATAACATACTGTGCAAAAGCAATGCCCCTTTCTCTTTTCTGTAGATCTCTGTTACTTTGCTCTTGCAACAAATGATGAATTTTATTATGAAGTTTGAATCACTGAATTCAGTCACCATTTTGGATGTTGAATTGAATCAAATGGTTCATAATTAAAGTTGTGTTTTAATCTAACTGAAAACAAGTGAATCATGACTCATTGGCTTAATAATTAAATGTTTCCCCAACATTAACTGATCTTGAAGCAACGGTGATGTTATTTATTTATTTGCATGTGCCAGTGAACTAACTGTGTACACTTATGCAGTTTACTATGACCATCAGGCTAAAGTTAGAACATGAAATGAGTGAGTATGGTAATTAGTGTGAATGTTTTTGCACTTTTAATTTGTTATTTTGTTAAGCTGCTTTAAGGTTGTTATTTTGCCACTGTAGCATAGTTTATAACTTAAGTGCATTGTGATTTTCTAACAAAATAAACATGTTTAAAGGGATTTAAAAAAAAAAAAAAAAAAATATTGACATTGTTTAATACATCACTTTCCTATAACTTTCGAAATTTTAAATAGCGGGTGTAATTGCACATAGCAGGTGCTCAATAACTAGCATTCCTCCATTTTTTGAGAACGAAAACATCACAGCCTGCTGCATTCTGTGAAACGATAGCATATAAGAACCAAGGCACTATCCCGAGTCATCAGTATTCACAGAAAATGCATCATCAGCTACAACACTAAACTATAAAAGAAAAGGCATCTGGGGACAACCTGACGATGTTGTATTAAAATCCTTTTTTTTTTGTATGCAGAGGTATGTTTTAATTATGTCACATTGATTTTCCAATAGTTGGCAAGAAAATAGAAAACTTTAGTTTCCTAAGAAGAGTTATTAATGTGGCACTCACAGAGAAAAATCTTTGCTATGATTGGATCATTCAAAATGGAATAGTTCACCTAACTAAAAAAAACGAAGGGAAAACACAATTATGGTAGACAAAGACGTGATTAAATGGTGCTGAATGATTGCTGGAGATTAAATCCCGATTGCAGTGTGCACTTTTTGAGAGCAATAGAAGCTGCTCAACTTTCCTGCTGAGAAACTGAAATGCAGCATTTCCACTAAGTGAAATACTTCACAGGAAATTCTCAGGTGTTTTAATGTCAAACGTTTTTTTATAGTCTTAATAACTTAAGAGATGTAGAGGGAATTGCCTACAGCTGCTATAACTAGTTGACATTCCAGAACATTAAATGTAACTATAAATAGATATATTTAAAAAAATATTGATAATATCCTGTTTTTAATTAAATGTTGAGATATTAATTTCAAGTGTCAGATACGGATACAAAAACAAAGCATGTTTTCTAAAACCCCAACAAGGTTACATAGTCTCTGTTCATCTTCTTTGCAGATGGTAATTTATAGGTTGGACGAGGTAGTCGAGAGGTTAAGGCGATGGATTGCTAATCCATTGTGCTCTGCATGCGTGGGTTCGAGTCCCATCCTCATCGCAGGAATGTTATTTATGGGTGGCTGTGGCTCAGTCGGTAGAGCGGGTTGTCCACTAATCCACTAATCGTGGGGTTGGTGGTTCGAATCCCGGCCCGGGTGATCCCATGCTGAAGTGTCCTTGGGCAAGACACTGAACCCTAAGTTGCCCCCGATGGCAAGCTAGCACCTTGCATGGAAGCTCTGCTACCATTGGTGTGTGAGTGTGCTCTCATTTGTAAGTCGCTTAAGCGTCTCATTTGTAAGTCGATAAAAGCGTCTGCTAAATTAATAAAAATGTAAAAAAAAAAAAAAATTAGGCATGCTACTTTCTTTGGATGCTGTTTATTATGCAGGACTCAGTTTCCGAACTGGTGATAAACACTCCACTGCTCATTGCATTTTTATATATAAAAGGTGCCCGACATTCTCTGTGGTACCAATACCAATAGTATTAGGTCATTTGTCATAGCTTTCCCTCCATATATCTTGAAGTGTCTACATCAAAACAATCTAGTCTCTAGTACTGACCTGGAAAAGATGATTGCACACGGGTTGTAAGCTTTAAAGTGATTTCAAATGATAAATTTATGTTGCTATATGGCATTTTTAAATATTGAATAATGACTCTGTTTTCAATATGTTATATCTGTATCTTGGTTGATCTTGGTTATGGTTGATCCAGAGCCTATCCTGGAACACTGGATATGCCCTGGATTAGACATAAAGTCCATAACATAGCATCACACACATGACATCAAGGGGAAATTTAAGGTAGCCAATTTACCTACCGGGATGTGTTTCAGAGATGGGAGGCAACCAGATAACCTGGAAGAAAGCTTATGGGGAGAATATGCAAAACTCCAAAAAGACAGTTGAAGATAAAACTAGAGGTGTGCATCAGCTGTGCAATCCCGTATGACCCACACAGTTTACAGGGCAAATAAATAAATGTAAGAATTTATATAGTGCTTTACTGTTTACATTCATTCATCTTCAGTAATTGCTTTATCCTGGCCAAGGTCATGGTGCTTTAAATTAATATTTTGTTAGTATTCTTCAGTAAATGACCGATGCTTAGTAGTTCCTACTCAGCGTGGCTCAAGGTCCCTTTCCAGAACCTTCACATTAACTGTCCCTCAGTAGTGGAATGAAATTCCAACCTCAATCCGGACAATAGAATCTGTCACTATCTTCAAAAAACAGCTAAAGACTCACCTCTTCCATGAACACCTAATTAACCCCTAAATTGTTAACCCCACATTATCCTATTAAAAAAAAAAAAAAAAAACACCTACTCTGGCACTTACACCTATACTCTGCACATTTGAAGATTGTGTATGGTAGCACTGCTTGTATTGTTCTCCTCTTGATATATCGCTTTGCTCGTATTTCCTCATTTGTAGGTCGCTTTGGATAAAAGTGTCTGCTAAATGAATAAATGTAAATTCAAATTTAGTGTTACCTATAGGCTGTAGCAGCTCTTTGAAATATTTAACACAATGTACAATTGCTACCAAACATCGAAGTGACATCTTAAGTGTAATACAGAGCTTTCATTCTTTAAAAGTTTACCTGTACATGTTTCCACATGTTGGTTGTGAAATGCCAATATCTCTATGGGTAAAGATGATTATCACACTGTTTCATTTTGAAACATTTAAAATTGAAGATACTTCACTATAAATTGGGCCAGGGACACTCATCTGTATCCACTGTCTCAGATATCACTGCTGATTAAGAATGTGTTGCTTGAAGTATAGAGTCTCAATAGGAAACTGTGATTTCGACTGATTATCTCAACATTGAATTTGGATATAACATCTTTTAATTGGCATTAGGTCATCTGGGCTTACATCCATCCACCCATCCATCTTCAACCGCTTACTCCTTTTCAGGGTCACGGGGGAACCTGGAGCCTATCCCAGGGAGCATCTGGCACAAGGCAGGGTACACCCTGGACAGGGTGCCAGTCCATCGCATGGCACAATCACATACACACTCACACACTACAGACACACCAATCAGCCTAACATGCATGTGTTTGGACTGGGGGAGGAAACCGGAGTACCCGGAGGAAACCTCCGACACACGGGGAGAACATGCAAACTCCGCACACACATGGCCCTGGCGGGACTCGAACCCCGGACCTTGGAGGTGTGAGGCGGACGTGCTAACCAGTATGCCACCGTGCGTCTGGGCTTACATGCATGGTGATAAAAAATGTAGTGAAGTTGAATATTTTATTTACTCTATATTTTATTTACTTTTCACCCTGAATTGTATACATAAAGCGAAGGACACAACAACAAGAGAAGACAATGCATTGAAGAAATGTGAGTGATTGAGGGTAAATTTAGCAGATTATATTCAAATGTTACAATACTACAGATGTGTTGATGTAGATGTGTAACAGTAATGCCTTTGCATTAGTGCAGATTTAACAGAGTGATAAATATATCCTTTGCAAAGATTATGACAGTTCAGACTACAAGGAGCAGGGCTTTGTGCAGCAGCCTCATAAGAGTAGTTACAAGTCTAGTTCTCAGATGACTGAACGAAAGCTTCTAACGCAGCTTGTTTTTGTCTGTGTCTTTTGCTAGAGGGAAGGTGATGAAATATGTGGTGTCCTATAGGAGGGGTCAGAGGACATTTTTAAAGCTCCTGTCTGGATATATTTGATGTACTGAGATTGCACTGATGGGAGATCTTGTCTGAGTCCTTGCACACAATCTATTCAAGTTTCCTTTTGGTGTGAGAGTCAGTATTGCTGTACCAGACTATGGAGTATGTCATGAGAAAAACAGAGATCTGTGAGACAGCAGTGTGTGAAAGCAATGAGACTTATTGCTCAAGGGTGGCATCTGTCCTCAATACATAACCTATCTGAAATCATTCACCACACATTTAGAAATTTGCATAGAATTTAAATTTTTCATGCATTAATACTATAATGGTTTCAGACACAGCCACATGCCATTTATATACAGAAGCAAAATGATAACTGAGTGACAGCAAAATATCCCTCTCTCTTTCACCATCATCCTCCTTTCACATATTCTTTACTCTTCCTTCGCCTGCTTAGCAAAATGTCTTTCGAGCTTTTTTTTTCGGCCACAGGGAAGTAGAGGAAGTGGTCCAGAATACAGATCAGATGGACCTCTGATGTCCCTCTTCCAGTTTTTACCCTCTCACGTGGTGTTTTATGCATTCCCAAACTCTTATATTTTATTATTAATCTTACCATGCAATATTTCTCACCTACAGACATTTGCCATTGATGTTTATATTTCATGGTCTGTTCTTTACAAAGCTAAGCATGAAACACTGATTCTCTATGACTTAGATTTCTTGGCTTCATTAGGCAATGTTTTTGCCTAATTTACAAGGTGGAACATGTGTTAGACTCTGATGCTAGAAAGTCACAACACTGCAGTTTATCATGCTACAAGTGATTCAACACACCTGATTAAACTCAATTCAATCAGCTAACTCAGTAACTCAGGTCTTCATGGGATGAGATTAAATGTGACAAAACACAGATCTCTGCCTGGTTCCAGTCCTCCAAGACTTAAGTTTGTAACTCTGTGCTAGCTCGAGCATTCTAGGGATACACTTCTTCTATTTTTATTTACCTATAAATTAATGTGTTACAAAGCGTCAGGTCATGGTCCTGAAGTAGCCTACAAATTTTGTGTCAGTGTGTCACTGTTGTTACTGAGATACAGCCTCACTTCCTGTTTGGCACTTCACTGTCAGATGTTTTGGGCCATTATGGGCAAACCATTTGGACAATTCAAAATCCTTTTGCTACCTTTTGTGAGGTTATACTGAAGATGACGTGTGCCAAATTTGGTGATTATTGGCCAAAATTTGTAGCAGGAGTAGCCCCAAAACAGTTTTGACAAAATCCAAGATGGCAGAAAATCTAATTAGGCGGAAATTGATATAGGGTACGTAGGGTACATCATAGGGTGCGTTGGAATCCAGGGATGACTGCCTTTTAACATGTGGTTCAAAAGTTATGGCTATAAATATACTTGCAAATAAGGCCTACATTTAACTCAGTGGTGGTGCTACAGCATTAGCAGCACTTGGCTCAGATTTTATCAGAATGTTCCTTCGATTTTGCCAAATTTCACAACTTTTTACCAGGCAGTTATATGTGCTAGCCATAAGAAGAAGAAGCAGAATAGTAATAATAATAAGAAAATGTAGAATAACAATAAGGTGCCTATGCACCCTCGGTGCTTGGCCTCATAAAATAATAATAATAATAATAATAATAATAATAATAATAATAATAATAATAATTATTATTATTATTATTATTATTATTAGTAGTAGTAGTAGTAGTAGTAGTAGTACTGTTATTATAACCTTCGAAATATTGCACATGTGGGACACCAGTGTTCATGTGATTCTGGTCAGCAATAGTCACTGCTCAATTCCAGAAATTTCTAGATGAACTGCCATAACCACCTAACCCTAACCCTAAGTGCAGAAAATCACACTCCTTGGTACAGCCCACATTCTTCGAAAAGTTCTTATTATTGGAAAATAAAAAGCTAATGAGTCCAATGGACTCCTGGTATAAAGATACCAGCACAAGATGAAAAAAGGAATAATAATAATAATAATAATAATAATAATAATAATAATAATAATAATAATAATAATAATAAAGGATGCATAGATACTGATATTGGTGTCTGATACCATGCTTAGTTACTTATACAAAATGCTAAAATACCAGTGATAAGTCCCACGTGATACTTTGTGACATAAGTCTACTGTACATTATCACGCATTATCACATGAACAGACAAAGTGACTGCAATCTGAATGTATTTCATCATTAATGATGCCAATCCATAGACACACTGTGTCTGTGAAAGTGTCAAGAAGAGCCACTACTGCATCTTCCTACAATACAAGTAACCTGAAAAAAAATTAATGCTGTTCAAACTGTATCTTGATTAGAGAGCATGAGGACCGCCAACCTGAGCCTGCAAAGCAGTAACAGTGAGCGCGGTCACTAAAATGAGCATAAAATGCCACAGACATGAAGTAAGCAGGGAGAAAAACCATTGAACATGAGAGCACTTCATATCAGCAAGTACTTAGCAATGCACGTTTTGGGTCTATGCTCATAAAGGCACCTTGTACTCCTTTATAATGACAATGCTCACTGTTTAAACAGTGTAAAATCTTGAACATTAGCATGAAGAGGTCATTGCTAGCAGCACATGGCAGCAACAACATAAACAGAGCTATGCACTTGGTAACACTATGCATGTTACTCATTTTATTATTAGTGTCAGTATAGATAACAGTACCAACTAACATGTTCTAGTACTGAGTTTGCTTTGTTGAACGAGCCAATAGGGGGCAGAATTTGCCAAAAACAAAGGCGTATTTCAGTTACTCAGCCAACTCAGAATATACAGAACTTTCCCTACATGAAAACTGACATTTCTTTTGAAAGCAAGACGGCAACTAAAGTAGCGCCTCTGAATGGGGCCTATACTGAATAATAACTGGCATATTACCATAGTGTGCCTCTTTCTTTCTCTCTCTCTCTCTCTCTCTCTCTCTCTCTCTCACACACACACACACTCTCTCTCTTTCTTTCTCTCTACCTCCCCCTACTCTTTCTTTCTCTGAATTAAAGATGATCTGAGACCAGTGGCTGCCAAGGGCCCTCGTTTTAAGATAAATCTCGAGCACCATTATATACTCCAATATTAAATGCTCATGTGTTTTTTAATCTTGTAAAATGGAGGTTTGGTGACTTGAGAGGCATCAGTAATTTGACTTCTATGAACATTAGGATTCTCTGCACTTGTCTTCTGCTTTGACAGAAATTTCAATTTCAATTTCAGGCACCTAAATGTTAGAGGCAGGCTCAAGACTTTACCACCACATGTGCTTGAACCTAACACTTCTTCAATTAATGTATACACATCTACTGTATATGCATAAATACAGTTATACTGTTTATATCAAGCATTTATTGTGCAATGTAAAATATAGTCTAACCATGACCCTTTATGTATCATTATAAAAATGAACTATAAGATCTTAATTTTAATTAATTGATCTTTCTTTCTATTAGGTTTTTCCTCTCAAAACACAAAAATATTAGACCCAGATTGACGAATCTGTCCATTGGAACTCCAGTCCTGGGGATTGTTAGCATTCTTTTATAAGATATGGAATATTTATTTAAAAACCAATCTGTCCTTCATCCAGAGGTGTGTTTTTGTGTATCAATAACTCATAAATTTCCAAGTTCATGATTGTATGTACTCACATGCAATATTACAAAAAGCCTAACATTTCAAATTGAGAATAGTTCTTATTTAATCATTATTTAAATATACAATAAATTATTTATTCTTTGTATTTACACTGATCAGCCATAACATTAAAACCACCTGCCTAATATTGTGTAGGTCCCCTGTTTGCCATCAAAACTTCACTGACCCATCAAGGAGTGGACTCCACAAGACCTCTGAAGGTGTGCTGTGGTACTTGGCATCAAGACACCACTTAATAGCAGAAACCCTATCAGCAGATCATTAAGTCCTGTAATGTGCAAGCTGGGGCCTCAATGGGTCAAACATGTTTGTTCAGCACATTCCACAGATGCTTGGTCAGATTGAGATCTGGGGAATTTGGAGGCCAGGTCAACACCTTAAACTCTTTGTCATGTCCATCAAACCATTCCTGTACAATATATGCAGTGTGGCAGGGTGCATTATCCTGCTGAAAGAGGGGTGTACTTGGTCTACAACAATGTTTAGGTAGGCGGTACATGTCAAAGTAACATCCACATGAATGACAGGATCCAAAGTTTCCCAGCAGAACATTGTCCAGAGTATCACGCTGCCTTTACCAGCTTTCCTTCTTCTCATAGTGCATCCTGGTGCCATCGCTTTTCCAGGTAAGCTACACACATGCACCCTGACATCCACATGATGTAAAGGAAAATGTGATTCATCAGACCAGGGCACCTTCCTCCAAAGCTCTATGGTCCCGTTCTGATGCCCATGTGCCCATTGTAGTGTGATGCTGTAGTGTGTTCTGACACCTTTCATTCATAGCCAGCATTTTTACATCAATTTGTGCTACAGTAGCTTTTCTGGGGGATTGCACCAGAGGGGGTAGCCTTGGCTCCCCCTGAGCCTTGGGTGCCAATAACCCTGTCGCTGGTTCACCAGTTATCCTTTCTTGGACCACTTTTGAGGTACTAACCACTGAATACCGGGAACACCCCACAAGACCTGCAGTTTTGGAGATGCTCTGACCCTGTTGTCTAGCCGTCACAACACACGTAAAAGTCGCTCAGATCCTTACACTTGCCCATTTTTTTTCTTCCAACACATCAACTTCGAGAACTGACTACCGGTATTCACTTGCTGCTTAAACTATATCCCACCTCTGCCATTGTAACAAGATAATCAATGCTATTCATGTCACTTGTCAGTGGTTTTAATGTTATGGCTAATTGGTGTAGGTGTGGTCTTGAAATTATATATATA
>JAFFST010049020.1:29730-40662 GCA_022414735.1 Noturus placidus | reverse complement strand
ATATATATATATATATATATAAAATATTGTTTTTCTTGATGTACCACCTCTCTCACCAAGTTTTGTATATCTGGTATTCTTGTGAACATTTCGTTTTAATGGAGACTGCAAAGCACATCTTTAAGTCGATCTGGAAAGGAGAATAAGCCAATTTTATCTGTAAAAAAACAACCGAATAAACAGAAAAGAAAAAAAGAAAAAAATTTAAATAGCTTCATTTATTTTCTCCCTCAAATCATTGCTGTGTTATATACTTTAATTCATCTGATAATATATATATATATATATATATATATATATATATATATATATATATATATATACTTAAATGTATAAATCAGGATGTTAAATCAGCAAGACTTTTACTCACTTATTGTATCTCTCTCTGACTAACGGCAAGGTCCTCACAGTGTCCCTGAGCTCTTATGTGTCTAATACTTTCCTTTGAGACCTATTCCTTGGACTTGTTACTAGCTTATGCATTGTAATAACCAAGGTTTTACAAGCTGGTCTATTTTGCAGCACTCCTCATAAACACACAGTGGACAGCTGTTAAACACTTCTGCGCAATTTCCCCCTTCTTGTCTGTTTATACAAGTGCCGCATTTGGTAAGGCTGCCTGTTGTGTTGTGGGATTCGCCTCTTCACACTCGCACATGTCCTTCATAATTATCTTTAACACCAGTGTACCTGTCAGTCTCTTTCTCTAAAGCACTCCATCTGCACTGCTGTGGCCTAAAATAAGCACAGCTTCTGTTGCTTCGCTTCTCCTTTCACTTCTTAACTGGGGAAAAGGCATTTTGAAATGAACACATGTATTTATGAAATTTTAATCGCGATTATGAGTTGCTATGCATACCTCACTCTGTATTCCAGCAGTGGCAGTATAATGTGCATAATAGTGTATGAACACTAATCTAATATTTTCAAATAAGAATATATCTTGAACGTTACCGGATGCTCTACCTATTGCTTTGCTCTTCATCAGCACCTGCTTGTGCCACCTGCTTGTGAGGTGGACCAGCAGCAAGTGGAGCTTATGCATTGGTACTCTACCACTTTTCCTGCAATTTCCAGATGTGCAATGTTGAATATCCAACCAAATTTGAACCACTGAATTTGGGAAAGTGAATTTGTAAAGTGAAATGAAATGGACCGAAATTTGCTTGTCAAATGTAATAGTTGGTATGTTTAAATAAACTTAATATTTTGGAAATTAACTTTGGGAGGTGAATATTTGTGAATTTTTAATAATGATATTGTGTGTGTGTGAGCTATTTCCAACTGAAGTATTCAGACATATAAATACCAGTGTTGAATTACAGCCCCCAAAATGCAAGCCCTGAACGTACAATCATTCAAATGCAAGAACTGTTAATGCAATGCATTTTCTTTTTGATAATTCAACATGCTTTTTTGTTTCAAAGACATGTCATTATTTTAATTCCATATGGCTAGGGCAGGGGTCGGCAACCTGTACCACTCAAAGAGCCATTTGGACCCGTTTCCCACAGTAAAGAAAACACTGGGAGCCGCAAAACCCTTTTGACATTTAAAATGAAATAACAGTGCATATAACGTTTTTTTTTTGCCTTTATGCTATGTATAAACAAACTATAATGTGTTGCATTTATGAAATCAATGAACGACTGCAGAGAAAACAAAATTACATTTCTGCATGCAACAAAACATTTTGAGCTCCGAAAAAATGACGTTGGGTTGAAGGTTACTTTCAAATAAAATACTCAAACTCAAACAAAACTCGCATATGTACTTGAATTTGCAGACTTCATCCACTTGTTGAAGTGATTCTTCAAATTTAGAATTACATTTTAAAAAAGAACAAACTAAAATAAAATACATTTTAATTAAATACTCATTAATTATTTTCAAAAGCCACAGGGAGGCTGTCATGGATCCTCCGGAAGCAGTGCGCATGCGCCATGCATGCGCGCTGCATTTGCTCGGCTCCGAAGCGGACTTGACTGACAGTTCTAAACACGTGGACTTTTGCCTAGCCCTGTGTACGTTGTTTGCTGATCGCCTGACCCTCGCCTGTCTCTGGATTACCTCTGTTGGATTTACGTTTGGGATTACACTGTTTGACATTGTTTGTAAATAAAGCACGGTTCGCACTGCAATTGCGTCCTGCCTCATTCTCCGCCGTCACGAGACGTGACAGAGCCGCATCAGAAGGATGAAAGAGCCGCATGCGGCTCCGGAGCCGCGGGTTGCCGACCCCTGGGCTAGGGACTATACCTCAGTATTGCTTGTGTGGCTTGAACTTTTGTTTGGTGCTGGTTGATGATGAAACTGTAGGCAAATTTTCAGATATGGTACCAAGCTTCCTTAGCACTTTCAGCGAATTATTACACCTTAATCTGTCATGAACTCATTTTAGTGTTCTAAGTTTACACAGTGGTTTTAGTCGCAAATGTATAGTCAATAGTGTCTGGTCTCAGTTACGTATGCACGATTCTGAATTTGAATAATCAATAACCCGTCAGAAAATCAAATTAAGCACCTGCTTAAGTTGACTCTGAATACACAAAACTGTCCCTATTTAAATATTGACATATCTTTTGAACTTAAGTAGCCAACTCTGAATTATGAATAATAATATCATATTTGCATGTGTAATGTATTCAAAATTAATCTATTATTATACACAAGGCAGATCACCTTAAATGGTAATCAGCTGGAAATCATATATCTTTCTCTGTGTCTCTCTCTGCCCCTCTTCCTTCTGTAATTTGCTAATAAATTTTCATAGTACTGTATATATAACATGAGTGCTTATATTATCTTGTCTAGTGGTTGATAAATCAAGAGTCAACATTCAAATTCAGAGCAAAATAGACCAGAATCTGCCAGATGCTAAATATGTACAGAGCCAAATCATATTATTTTGGTTACAGTAAAAACCTCATCAACCAGTAACATGCTGTAAACTTTAATTCATATGATAGATGGCCCAAGTAATGTCAGCTATTCAACATAGTGTTAATAACAAACTATTAATCATAGACAAAATATGTTGCATGTGTTTTAGTTGGAAAAGAAAATGCAAACTCACGAGTTCACATAATTTAAGCTTAAATTTTCACTCAATAGAAAGCGAAGGCAGCTGCATCTTTGGAAATGTGCTGGCTGAGTCAATAAGATATGGACTTGAATCCTGTTAAAGATTCCGCAAAAGGAAATCTATTTTATTGAAAACACAAATAGTTAGAACTATTGAAAGCACACATGCACAGGGAAGGGAATGAGATTTGTGTGTGTGTGTGTGTGTGTGTGTGTGTGTGGTCTGTAAAGTAGGAAATTAACAATAGTGCTAATAAATAATGTCATTGTCACGATTTAGTGGCGGAGACAGATGCAAGTGCAGATTATATTTTTAATTGAAAACACAAATAAACGCAAAACTGCAACTATAGAACTTGTGGTAAAAACTAAGTCAAAGAATAAACATTAAACAAAGACCATAATCCAAAAGAATAAATACCCGTAAGTTCTGGTTAACAAGAATGAAGTTCAGGTGCAGGTGGTCATGTGACATGGCGGTGTGATGCAGTGGCTACTGGAAACTGTAGTCCAGTGTTCCTTCTCTGATATTACATGACACTCATAATCACAAAATTAAACATAAAAGCTCTCAAACTTCATCCAATGTCTGCTGTACAATTTTATTTAAATATTGTTCGAATGTAATCACATATTTAGAGTTGGTGACTTATATATCAATATTTACAGTCTGCCCTATTTGCAGGTGCTTAAATTGATTTTCTGTGTGGATTATTTATATTATTAAAATGACCTGTGTATAGTTCATGCCTCCAAGGTTGCCAGATTTTTCTTGATTAGAGATGTCAGCATTGAGATGTTTTAGTGTCTAGACCAAAGTCCTTAAAGTAAAGCACTTGCCAAAAAATAAATAAACAGACTGAAGAAGCAGGTTTACTCAAACATGATGTAACACAAATGCAAGATAAATCTTACAAATAGACAAATACTTTGCATGGACTTTAATGAGGGAATTAGTTAACAGTCTGATATTTGTATTTTCTATTGGTCTAGAAATGCATTCCATAGGGTTTATTATTCTATTTGACGAATTGTTGTTACATCAAACAGTGACACTGTGTCACGTAATGTAGGCACAGACAGAAGCAAATGCAGGTATGGCAGTTTAATGAAATAACAAGTCCAAAGAATCAGGCAGAAATCACTAAACATAGACAGACAGTGGTCATGTAATCAGGCAAACAATCCAAACAAGGCAAGGCAGAGAGACGAGGTTGTAAAATGAGAACAAAGTCAAAAACCATAGGAAACAAACAAGGTATCAAGGCTTGGTAACGGCAGAGGCAAAACGCAACTGAGCATATACTTCGCAAGTAGATGAGTGAATGAAAGTCTCTTAAAAGGAGTAGTCTGTGTGTGATTAGGATCAGGTGTCTCTAATTAGAACTCTGAGGATGGTGAACGTGTCCGTGTGTGTTTTTGGGAAGTGTAATTGTCGACAGCCATGTTTGTTGTTGGTGGTGTGTTGTGGGATAGGGAGTTGCTGGTTTGCGGTGGTGTAACACGCTGGATTTAAAACTGCTCCTTGCTCAAGTCAGTATGTCAGAATGTAATGCTTTAACCCCAAAGACAGAATCAAACATAACTGATACACCTCTCACACACACTTTTTTCAAACTCCGCCCACAAGCAACTCCAACATGTGATGTTTAATGTGTGAGATCTGAATACCAGTGTGTGCAATTTTGGTATTGACTCATCACAGCATATGGTAAATGGTAAATGGTGCACTTATATAGCGCTTTTATCCAAAGTGCTTTACACTGTGTCTCATTCACTCATTCACACACACACACTCACACACCAATGGTAGCAGAGCTGCCATGCAAGGCGCTAACTTGCCATCGGGAGCAACTTAGGGTTCAGTGTCTTGGCCAAGGACACCTCGGCATGTGGAGTCATCCGGGTTGGGAATCGAACCGCCATAGACAGTAATGGGATATGAGGTTATAAATTAAGAATGGTGTAGGGAATTATACTGTAAATAATTTGATGACAATATGATTTGAAAGCTTGCCCCCTTAGAGAGAGAGATAGAGAGAGAGAGAGTTATTTGTGATTTAGATCAATATGCTTATGCTGATCCTAACTGTGATTGACAGGTGTGAAGCGCTGTATTCTAACAGTTGAAGAAGTTACATCAAAAACATACAAGAAAGTAGGACAGGGACTGGAAAATAGCTTTATAAATATTCAAAGTTGTATATCTACTATTGCCTAGTATTAGTGCATTTGCCTAATATGTTGCTTTGGGATGTCTGGTTCTTTTCAGATCATTTCCTAGGTACATTTTAGAAATCACCTGAAAAGATTTGAAAGCAGTTACATTCCACAGAATCTTTCTAGAATTCCACTTTACAAAATCTGTTTCAGCATCATGGTCCATGTACATTGTGTTCATTCTTTTTTTTTTTAGTTTAAAAAAAAAAAAAAGGAATGAACACGAAATTTACAAAAATGTTTTTGAATAGTCTGCTTGTACTTCCAGGTCGAGTCTATTCAAGCTGACATATTGTGCAATGAGCATTTTTTTTTTATTTATTTATTTTTGCATTCATGAATATTTGATTTGTAGATTTTAATTTAAAACCAATTTCATGGAAAAAAATTGTAATTTTAATCGGTTGATAGGTAAAACAAAAATAAAAATCTGTTTCCTTGTTTTTGTAATAAATAAACACAACCTACATGGACCCAACACACACAAACTCAACAACGTCCTCATTTGTCTAACTTTGAAATTCAGATCTATCCTTATCTTGACTGGTAACAAAACGCTGCTGTTGTCCCACACAATCACAGGCTGTAACAGAATTCATAATGAGAGAGGATGATGCACCGACTGAATGATGTGTGTGTGTTTGTGTGTGGTATTGCTTCACTGTGTGAACGCATATAAACAGCATATGGTTGAGAGGCAGAGCGTAAGTCCGAGGAGTAAACTGGCTTGTAATGATTTCCACAGAGGAAGAGTGCTCGAGACGAATGATCTGTCAGCCGTCCTCCTCTTTCAGTCTGCCAAATTAAATGGAACCAAGGGATTGGAGTAGCATGGCCATATTTCCTGTCAACCACTTTCCACTCCATTACAAAAAAGGGTGGGGAAAAGAGAGAGAGAGAGAGAGAGAGAGAGAGAGAGAGAGAGAGAGAGCACAAATGAGAGCGATATCTGCAGTGAAGGTTATGTGAGGTAAATCGATGTGTTCTTTCCACATTTTTGAGTGCTCACTGAAACATGGCCAAGCTTCTTCTAATTCTGAAGTGTACCATCTGCTGCCACTTTAAAGGAATGACGTCTTACAAATCACATTTACATTTGAAAACTAAGACGGAGTGTAATGCTGGTTTTAGTGACATTATTTGGGGCTGGTAGCAGGAATCTCAAACAAACTTGAATTGCAATATTGCCGTCTTCATACTGTCTCTATTATATTACCAATCTGGCCGAAAATCCTTTTGCAACACGAATAAGCAAATTCAAATATCAGTGAAATATAGTAGTCTTTGTCGTTAACAATTTTTATTGATTCTCATACACTTTTCAGAGTACAACAAGATATATCAATACAGAATCAACATAGAATCAACATTTTTTTTTACCCCGATAACAGATTACATATGATCAATTTACCTATGATTCATGTACATGTGATTTAATTACATATGATTCATTTTCATAAATCCATACAGAATCAAACTTTTAACCCCAGTAACATACCTCCCACAAGATTTTTATATATGATTCATTTATATATGATTCATTTATATATGACTCATCTATATATGATTCAACTATGTCATTTTACATGTGGTTCATTTACACTTGATTCATTTACACTTGAAATATAGTAGTCTTTGATAAATCCATATGGAACAAAATTGGCTTGGTAAAGTCAGTCAGCGATACACCGAACAATACAGTGCCAAGAACAGACACATTGGGGTATAAATATATAAATTATACACAGGGTAAATCGAAATAGGTGTGAATGATCTAGACACATTAGGGAAACAACCAATGACAAGACATTGGTGGAGACAGGACATGAATCAAAACAAAAACACACATGCAAACATAAAGACTTAACCCGGAAACAGGCAATGGCTATGTTTACATGGACAGCAGTAATCTAATTATTAACCTTACTCTGAGTAAGATAATAATGTGATTAAGGTGCTTACATGAGTCGCTTTTAGAATACTCCTGTCATGTTCCCGTTTTACATGTTCTAGAACATAATTAGATTAACAGCCCGCATCATTACGCCGTCCGACGTCCCTCCAGAATTTCACGTATCAACATACAGTTCGTCTTCGTTATGGTTTTTAAAGGTAATGGAAGCTGTAAATGCTGAGTGATGTGTTTTCACACAAGCTGTATGACATTTCAAACTACACTGTGGTTCTCTTCATACAATAATCTTCCAGAAGTGTTTTCCAGACATGTTCACAAGTCCAACTCAAGTCGTATCCGAAATAAGTCTAATTTCTTTTTTCTATTTTTAAGAATCGTCTTTTCACTTTATATTTGCACGCACTAAAATAATAGTCACTTGGAACAAAATCTTTATGCCATTTTCATTGGAAATTCAGTTTGAAGAAATTTTACAGCATGACTAGTTTGATTACTCTCCCTTCAAAGTGCTCTTCAGAGTAGGGTGACCAGATGCAAATGAACCAAATGTGGGAAATGTTGTAAGCTTGTGTGGGACAATGTGGGACACATTTCCAACACCCAAATGCTTATCATTTGGATGTCTATCTTAATGAATAAGAAACATGTACACTCAGCCCACTTATATTTATGTCTTTGTATCAAACAATGCAACAAAGAGAAACATTACTGCATAAAAAATGAAGTGGGACAAAAAGGATTTCTATGATGTGACCTCATATGTGCCCTGTTTGAGTAAAAGCTGACAGCCCTTGATGACAGGCTTTACTTTCTTCACAGCCATTGTATGAATGTCAGATTTGGCCACCGCCCCCTGGGGACAATTGCTTCATCACCGATGCAACTGATGTTTTTTGTCTATTTCAGTTTATAACTTACTGAAATATTATCGTAGAAACATGAGCAAAAAAATCTAACAGCTTACTGTAACACTTTCCCAGATTCGGGTAGGGAATAAGGTGGAGGCAGACTTGGAACAACTCAAAAGGCACTATATTCTTTATCTTTCATGTTCACTTTTCAGTGGTTTTATTTTATAGACACATGCGTGCAGACACAGCTCTGTGCTGGTTGGCTCTCTGTCTTTCGAGGCGCCCGTGTCTCCTGTTTTTATTCTCGCCTCAGCTCACTGCAACATGTAACATTTATTAGTATAATTCCCCTCAGGTGTGCAATCCTTACCACTCACCTTCTCCGATTCCGGCCTCCATACACAAACCGGTGCTCGAGAATGCCCCCGCTTCCACACATAGTCTGTTCAAACTGTTTATTTACAGTTAAAATGTGGGACATCATCTCAAGTTGTGGGATGCAGTACATACTGATAAGGAATGAATGAATGAGGAAATAATAGAAAAATTAATTCATTCCCGTAATCGGGAATGCCAAACCAAAATGATGTGTTTTTCATGAGTCTCTGCCTTCAAGTCCAAGTCAAGTCTCGAGTCAGTTGTTCACGAGTCCAAGTTAAGTCGCAAGTCATTTATTTTATTTTTAGCAACTTAAGTGCAATTCGATTCCAAGACGCAGACTTGAGTTTCCAGCTCTGGTATTTTCTCTCAATGAAACAGTTGACTGAATATAGTGAAGTTGTAATGATGTAACATTTGGTAGTATTATTTCTTTGTGATTGCTTTTTACGAAAGGGTTCAATGTCACATAATTTACACAGATTTCTTAGTTCATGTATTTATACCACATATTTTGTCTTGATGCTGCTTTTGCTATCCTGCTGTCTAATTCATGTGTATTGTGTATTTACCTGTGCTTTCCTATGGATTTATTGTATTGTGCTGTAGTTGTTTTTACCAGTACTATAATTTTGCACACACAATATGTATATCTGGTTCTGTAGCAGTTTATGTAATTAGTGTGTGGAGTCCCTGCTTTGTATTGTATATTGCTTTATATGCCAACATGGAATATAGAATAGTAAAAAATACTGAAGTTTTCATTTCATTCATTTTCCTGCCTGGGTCATGGTGGCAACAGAATGAGAAGGTCATTCCTTACTTCCTTGTACCCACCTACAGACTTCAGTTTCTCCTGGGGGATGCTCCCAAACCAGCTGTGATATATAATCTCTCCAGCTGGTTCTGGGTATTCCTCAGGGTCTATAACTAGTAGGACATGCCTGATATAGCTCTATGCAAACTGGACAAGTATATCCTTGTAAGGAGTCAGAAGGAGCCCACTTCACATGCCTCTTAATTTGGAGGAGCAGTGGCTTTATTCCGAGGCGCTCACTGATTTCACCCTATAATGGAGAATGAGACCAGTAACCCTGCACAGGAACATCATTTTTGCCTTATTGTTCCGGTCAGTGCATAAGGACAGCGACATCGATTGACTGGTAAACAGAGCAGTTCATCTACAAAAACTGAGCTCTTGTTTCACCACCACACACCACCATGGTACAACTATAACACTGCCTCCATTGACCGGATCCATTTATCAATATCATGCTCTCTTTTTCCAGCTCATTCATGAGTTATGAATACTTACATTGACATCATAAAATCATTTTGCTTCTACTTGTGTTTGCTCAGTTCTCTGTAGTCTGGATCCCGTGGGTGCCGAAGGGAGCTTTATGCTGGAGCAAGGCCATCACTTACATGAATTATTCTCTCACCTGACGGAATTGGCTCCCATTTATACACAAGCAGTGTGCAGGATTAGACAAATAGATTGGCTATTGTCTGCATCACAATCTAACACAATTCTTATCAGATATGATTATTTTTCTTCTTTTCTCACTCTCTTTCAAAAAGATGTTTTTCTTTGCTTGCTCTGGATCAATAGCTATCCATCTGTTTCCTTAACACCTGCCCTCCTTTCTCTTTGGTCATGAAATGATAGACACCTAGCTTGACCCTTCTCTCTTGTGTAACGTCAATTATAAATAAAGTCCTAACCCTGCCTTCTATTGGGACAAGTCAAAGAAATGATAGATTATGATTTATACCACTTGGGAAATTTTATAGAAAGGGGTCAGTAATGGGATTGAGGCCGTAGCAAGGAAATACTGCACAAATGTACACATTTAAGGCCACAGGGATACAGTCTTACAACATATTCAGAGAAAAAAGATATACTGTCAGCATTGTTTCCCCTGATCTTGGTTTTCTTCTTGGTACTTATGCGCTTTTCCACTTAGTGGTTTTTCATATGTGTTAGAGATTGGTCTCAGACAACTGTAAAATTTCAGATCTCAAATATTTTGACCGAATATTAATTCTTTTGCAACTTGCATTCTTTTAAAAAGGTTCAATTTTAAATCGTAAAGGTTACTATATTTTGATTATGTCTCTCTCTGATGGTGCTCCCAAGCAGACCCCTTATATAAAAAAAAAGCCTTGCGTCTTCAGCAAGTTAAAGCATGCAAAAACATGTCTCTGATTGTGGCATATGGGAACTAGCCATAGACAGATAACCCACTTCGGAAAAGCTTGCAGTCAGGGTTGGGAGGGTTACTTTAAAAATGTATTCGTTACAGTTACAAATTACTTCATAAAGAATGTAATCAGTAACATAATCCAAGTGTCACAATATGAAAGTAATGTAATCTGATTACTTTTGATTACTTCAAGGTCACATACAGTGGTGTGAAAAAGTGTTTGCCCCCTTCCTCATTTCCTGTTCCTTTGCATGTTTGTCACACTTAAGTGTTTCGG
>JAFFST010049020.1:9549-20690 GCA_022414735.1 Noturus placidus | reverse complement strand
TCATTTCTTTGTCAGTGGGCAAACGTACAAAATCAGCAGGGGATCAAATACTTTTTCCCCCACTGTATCTAGGGGTGCTGCTATTTGCCAAGGATACTTAGACCCCACATATTGCAGCTTATGGCTGTGGTTTTATTTATTAATTTATTTTTAATGGAGGAGAGGAACAGAATTTACAAAAAAGATGGAATTACATTGTGAGATGTGTGCCTGTGTCTAGAGTTTTCCTCATAAAACTATAGCAGGAAGAATATATGATGGTGAATTATTTCATATTTCTTATAGCAGGTGACTACACAGTATGGTTACACACTGTATACCTGTATGTGTAAAATACATCATGGCAAACATGTACGAATGCTAGTTGTTCTGCTATGATGCACAAGGGCGGTTTACTTCAGAACTATTGGACTATTCAACTTACTTGCTTCCAATAAGAACATCATCACAAAGCCATCATGACCTCATGTTTGCAGCCTTTAAAATAAGCCCGCTATGCCACACTCTTTTTTCCCCATTTTTGTCTTGGCAAGGAGTTGAGGAAATGGATTCAAGGTGAGGATAGTGTATGTATGTGCTGCTAAGCCCCAGTGGAGTTATACAATGGACATGATCAATGCCCAAACTTTTTGGGACCTGAAAATCTGTGACATGCTCTTACAGAGCCCTGCCATAACTAGAGCAAAATACCTTAAACGACGTGCAAAGCACATCTTACAGGCTATGAAAATACTGCTGTGTCTTCATCAGCTTCCTCCTGAACTGCATGAGAGAAGTGAGACATGAAGCAAACAGAAGATACAGCTGCAGAGCCACAGGGGGAAAAAAAGGTAAACTCCATTGCTGTGATGCAGTGGAAGGAAAAGAAGTTGACTGTAGAGGAAAAAGGCAGTGGGCATGGGTCAAAAACAAGAGCCGTTAGCATGGTTCAGCACATTGAAAGTGCCTGCATATCATTTCTCTTTACCAGAGAGCAAAGCTTGAAGATAGAAGATCTGATATACTGGTTTGTAAAGCATATGAAACACTGGTTAGTTGTTGTATAGCAGTTATGGTGGCACACTGCATAATGTCAGCAATAAGACATGCAATGGGAACCGATACTGTATCGTACAGACTGAACTTCAAGCTATGGGAGTCATGGCAACAGGGTTGTTTATGTAGATTAGGAGACAAGTTTAGATGGCTCATGTGCCATTGTCGGAGCCTTTTAAAAATACGCTGAACCAGCTGCCATTGGTACCTGAACAGGTCTTTCATGCAAAGCCCCAGGAAGATTTAATGATTGCTTTCTTATGTCTGAGACAAGAGCAAAACATGTCATGCAACAGATTGCCCTTAAGCATTCGTCTGTACTGCCTCATTATTCTCATCAATCTGGACTTTCAGGTCTCTATAGTCTCTGTGACAAGTTTGAAATGTGTGTCTTCTATATTCCTAGTCTTGTTTTGTTTTTGATATAATTTTTCCTGCTGTGTCTCCTGGTACATGTTTAGTTTGTGTACGATAATGACTTATCTGTGAATAACCGTGTCTGCCTCTACCTTGACCCTTGCTATTGACCTTGACATTGAATCTTGGATAACTCCAAATAAAACCAATTTAATATACTTTCATTCTCATAATCCAGCACAACACCAATTATTTAAACAAAAACAGAATTAATTTCATTCTACAGTGTGAAAATGTTTTAATTAAAAATAACAATAGACAGAGACAATGAGAAATTAAACCTATATGTTATGTGAACTTGCGGGTGCACGGTAGCTTAGTGCTTAGCACGTTCGCCTCACACCTCCAGGGTCGGGGGTTTGATTTCCACCGTGGCCCTGTGTGTGCGGAGCCCGCATGCTCTCCCCGTGCCGTGCACTCCGGGCACTCCGGTCTCCTCCTCCAGCCCAAAGACATGCCTGGTAGGCTGATTTGCATGTCCAAAGGGCCCTGTGATGGATTGTCACCCTGTTCAGGGTGCACCTCACCTTGTGCCCGAGGCTCTCTGGGATAGGCTCCAGGTAACCCGTGACTCTGAAGAAAAGGATAAGCGGTATAGAAGATGGATGGATGGATGGATGTTATGTGAACTTTCTCAAAGGGAAATACAATATAGGATGCAACACATATTTCATCAAACTTTATAACAGTTGTAATGAAATATGTATCAAACCATACAGTACATCATCACTGTATATTAAAACAACAATAATAATAGTATTTTATAAGTTACCATTCATGGCAGCCATGTAGATTGTACAGTTACAAGAAAAAATACATACAATCATAGGGTCATAGTAGTAAATGCCGGGGCGGCTGTGGCTCAGTCGGTAGAGCGGGTTGTCCACTAATCCGCTAATCGTAGGGTTGGTGGTTCGAATCCCGGCCCGGGTGATCCCATGCCGAAGTGTCCTTGGAACAGCAGAATACTGAACCCTAAATTGCCCCCGATGGCAAGTTAGCACCTTGCATGGCAGCTCTGCTACCATTGGTGTGTGAGTGTGCTCTCATTTGTAAGTCGCTTTGGATAAAAGCGTCTGCTAAAT
The DNA here is from genome assembly GCA_022414735.1 of Noturus placidus. NCBI lineage: Eukaryota > Metazoa > Chordata > Actinopteri > Siluriformes > Ictaluridae > Noturus > Noturus placidus. The sequence goes on along the minus strand of JAFFST010049020.1, from coordinate 18,153 downwards.
GAATAAATGTAAATGTAAATGCAAATGTAAATGAAACATTAATAAATAAATAAATAAACCAGTCAATAGTAAAGGTGAACAAAGCGGGATAACAAGAATATAAAAGGGAAAATATATGTATGTGTATATAAAACTATGACAAAAAAACATAGCAGACTAAGCAATACCTAGTACAGTAAGATTGAACGGAAAGTGTCATTGAGTGTGAGCAAATGATAGGTAGAAAAAGATGAATTTTTAGTTGAGTTTTAAAATGTTGAAAGGACTGGCAGCGACAATATAATCCCTGTCTCCTACACTGTGGAGGCGAGAGGACAGGACAGCAAGCAGGTAAGTGTCAAAGGGTCTAAGCATGTAGGTGTGTATGGGAGAAAGAGGTAAGATAAGTAGGTGGGACCAGGAGTATTTTGGTGTATGGGTACGATATGCTTCACACACACACACACACACACACACACACACACACACACACACACACACACACACACACACACACTAAAACCATGTAGCCCAGACAGTGTAATGTTTAATTTGTAAATTGGACACCTGGATTTCCTGGGGGAATGATATATATCTAATAATAATGACCATTGTTTATTTATGTTGAAAATTGTACTCTACTGAGCCCACAGGAAGGAATCAGCATGGCTCACAGTCTATCTCCCACCGAGACCATCGTCATCACACCTGCTGTGATAATCACCATTTTTAAAGTACTGACAGGTGCTCAGTGCTATTAGACATAATTCAACATGTTCACATTTTCCTTGACGATCTCAATGGAGCAGGTCTAATCTGACCTTAGACATTCAAATCACATTACGCTCATTTGTCAAAGACTGATGAATGATATTATAGGCACCTTCTATTTGCAATGGATATCAGTCAGCCAGAGAGGTTGTCACGTTCTGTCACAATTGAGAGGCGGAGATGAATACAAACACAATTTAAGTAGTTTTAATATATAGAAGGTCTAGCAAACAAATCCAAAATGCAAGGCAGGTTCAACGTCAAGGCAGGGAAAAAGGGTCAGGTGATCAGCAGACAGGATATGGTAAAGGAACCAAAGCACAAAAATCAGGGAATAAACAAAGTCAAAAATCAGACTGGGAGTAAAAGCTGTGTAATGACAGAACACAATGGAAACTGATCAATTACTTCGCAGGGATGCAGAGACCGAATGAGGATTATATAGGTGCACAGTAATGAATGTGAAATTGAGAACAGGTGCAGACATTCATGTGACATGGGCAGGTGAGGTGCAGTGGCTGATGGGAAATGTAGACTCCAGTCCCTTTTTTCCAGTATTTCCATGACAATAATATGATGGATGCATGGTACATACATAGCTTTACCTGTGTTTGCCATTCTGGAATACAACGTTGATTGTTGTCAAGTGAAATGTTTAAAGTAATAAGTAGGCAATTAAGTCAGCAACTAGTAAGTAACAGTGATTGCTGGTGGATTTTAAAATCAGAGAAGCACAGGTGTCTGTTATTTTGACTTATCTGCTTCAGTTTTTTCTTCTGTTTCTGCTTATCTATTGTTCTGGTCTTCTGTTAAATTATTAGCGCGTCCTCATAAGTAAGAACGTCAAAAGACTTTTCAACAAAAGTAGTAGTGCTCACCCACTAAGCTGCTAACTAGCTAGTTCAATTTCACTGAAGAAGATAGTGACAGCTAAATATCTAGACTTCAGTTGAAAAAAAAAAGAAAGCAAATAATCAAATTTTATACTTAAGTATGCTAATAATTACACATTTAGTAAATAAAGTAAGTAGTGCTTATGTTAGTAAGCAAATAAGTAGTAGATCAGTGTGTGATAAGTAAAGGTAGACAGTCAGTCAGTCAGCAAGTAAGAAAAGAAGTAATTAAGTAAGTGTACAGAACTTAGTAAAGTTGTGAAGTCCAAATTATATAATCCATATAGTCAGATAGCAAAAAATACTCTGCCCATATCCAGGCTGATTGCTGCCTACAGGACAAAATTAATCAGCTTGTTGAGAGACTTGGCCCAAGGCCATTTTGAATGATTGCCTGGCTCTGGCCCGAGTCAGTCAGACTGACTACATCCATCACTAATCATCCAGCATAGGGTCCAATCTTACCAATAAACAGTACGGGTCCGTAGCTGGCATCATTTTGTATTATTTGTGCGCAGCAATATCTAAAAACAGCATAAATAATCTTTAATATTGCAAACTCAATGAATGGTTATAGTATAGAAAATTAATTTGATCCAATGACAACAATGTCTGTAGGTAGCAGAGCGGAGTGGATTGGGAGCAGAGTGCTGATAATTCTACCGAAGTGGAGAGCACCATTTTGAAGATTCCCCTCCACCCGCTCAGACCACTCAGCACCGCTCGCTCAACCCAGGATGCAGGTTGTGATATGCTGCTGTGAAAAACTGCAAAATAAGCATTAAAATGTAATACAAATTTATAAAAGTCACAGCCTGTAACAGAATGTCATCCATAAATATCATAATTATTATCTCTAGTACTGTAATTGAGGCATTTATTCAAGCAAACAGAAACGAGTATAATTCAGAGATTTCATGTTGAGCGGATTTTGTTTTACTGATGAGTGTGAGCTGTACAGGACTGGAGCCTTTGGTTAGGCCGTGAGCATATATTGAACAGAGTATCACACCGCTCCGCTTCACTCACATGCTCTGGTTGGTTTCATTTTATTTCCAAAGAGGATTCATATTATTTGAATTTATTTTTGAGCTCATTAGTAATATGTCTACATTGTGCTGGGTTCAACCATGTTGTGAAAATTTAAATTTAATTAAAAGGATTTTAATGTAATAATAATAATAATAATAATAATAATAATAATAATAATAATAATAATAATAATAATAATAATAATAATAAATATTATTAAATAATACCTTTTTAAAAATCACAACACTCAAATGTGTCGGCTTTTTAGTGTGAATATTAGAATAGCAATATTTTAGTTAAGGGCAGTGTGTTATTGGTTGTCTGGTTAAGCTCATTCCCTACGTCATCCTAGACTCACAATTTACTCACGCAAGGAGAAGAAGAAGCAGAAGCAAGCTATTTTTTTGCTGTCAAGTTCAACATGGACATTTGCAAATGGATTATCATGACTAAAACTCTTACTGCAACCACCTCTGGTCCTGCCTCCTCTCAGCCTACTAGGTGAAATATTTTCCCATGCATTTGAGGGCTAAATAATTGGTGAAAATTGCTGAACTGGTGTAACCAAGACATCTCATTTATATTTGTGATGGTGGCTACTCCATCCATTAAAAGACATGCTACATACATATATTTTGAATGTAAAAAATGGATTTTACTTTTTATTTTATGTAGTCATATATTTTCATATTAAATAGTTCAAGATATTTCAAGATTAGGCTATTCAGTACTTAGAAAAATGTTTTTTTTATTAATTTTTTTTAAAATTAAAAAGAAAAATTAAATTTTTCTGTAGCCAATTTTTTTTTTTTATTATAAAGTCTATGGCAGCCACTTTTATCATGCCCAGTGACCACAGCTTATTAGAAAGCAAACAATCTATCTACAAATGTATTGGCTTGTGACAGCAAATCAGTTGTGGGATCAAGGGGATGCTGGTGTTTTGTGTATGTGTGTGTGTGTGTGTTTGCGTGTGTGTGTGTTTGTGTGTGTGTGTGTGTGTGTGTATGTGTCTTTTCGCGAGTATTGCCTGATGGGCCTGACCAATTTTAAAGGTGTCCCACGGTCTGTATATTCTTGTCACTGTACTTCCGGTAGCATGATTCGACAGGGTAGCATAGACTGACCAACATGCCTATAAACTGTAGGGCAGTTCAACGGAACACTGGCCCCACAAAAACATGGATTCTGAGCTGCATATGTTTTTCTAGTTGGGAATACTTTGCATTATGTCATAGCCACCTTTCGGTATTGCAAACGCCACCTCTTCTGTACGCCGCTGCTGCCAGGCCTGAATAAACCAAAGACGAAGTGACTAACAGAAATGACTTTACAAAGCTTTTAATCCACTCCTTTCATTTGTAAGGAGTCTGATGAGAAGTCTGAAGGGATGTTGCCATAGTAACTATATATTCCTTTGAGAAAGGTGAAGGAGAGCGTGAATCAAACCAAACAACCCAGTGCATTTTGGGTATTTCATGGATACACCATTTGTACTGATACACTGGATATTCTCCACTATGTTTTGCACTACCAAATGACAGGATCAGTGCACTATTTACTGGCACATCTCTAAGTTTAGTGTACTTGACCATCTGAAAATGCAACATCTGCTACTTGATAAGTGATCGATTGTTACTTAGTGCTGCTGGTTGGACTTCAATGCATTGGTTGTGTATGCCTATATGAATTGTTTTCAAGAATATTGAATTTATCAGCTGTTAGTATGCAAAGTATTGTCTACATCAAGTGATGATTACATGAGTGTATCAACGTGTCAAATTACTTTCTCTTTCAGGTTTGGTGACGCTGTGGAAAATGTTATTGTGGTTACTGATATATAAAACCATGCTTTCATAGGACTGGAGCTTTGTATGTAGTTCACATTTGTGGTATGAGTGCTTGCACTGAGATCATTGCAAAATCTTGTGAAAACCTTTTGGATGTATTACTGCACAACGGAATGCCATACATCCAAAAACTCTGTTCTTCTGCACGGGTGTGTTGGAACTTTTGAAAAATAATAACAATGCCAGGAAATGAATATACCTAGTACATACCATTTTGCAAAACTGTGTGTACAAATGTGATGTACAGAGTTGTACAATCCAATCCATGGTTAGGAAGGAATACATTTATCTGAATGTGATAATGAGCCACTCTTTCAAATGAGCCGTAGTAAAAAAATGCAATTTTAGTTGATCTCTGCCAGAAACTCATGCAACTTTTGGAAAGCCCAACAAAAAGCAACAATAGCATCCCTGTGTATTCTCAGATACTTTCTATACTATGGTTTTTAGCCACAGGCACACAGGCATTGGAGACAAGTCTGCCATTTCCCAACCAACTATGAGCCAAATAATGACATGTCTTACATCCATTCATTTCACTCAGACCACAATATATTAGATTTCCAAGTAAAGTAGTGGAAAAGACAATAATGCAAGATTTTCACACCATCGCAGGTTTTCCAAATGTAACTGAGGTTTAAAGATTGCACACACAGCAATAAATTCACCCTTTTTATCCATGAATGGCAATTTTGTTATTTACATTTGGTGTGGCCACTATTTTCTAGTGCAAACTTTCTAGAGCAGTTCTTACACAGATAATTCTAACTTCTTCTATGCATGCTTGGATAAATGAGACCCGCACCATATTTTATGGTTATATGTAGATGATGTGAAGAATAGCCATCTGTTTGGAGCATAAAGTTCACTCAGAAGCTTTTCTCAGAGAACTGTTATCATGTTCTAAATCATACACCTTTTTATGATACATTTTATTTAGTCATCATGGAGTTGATCTAAAAAAACTGTCTTTAATGATTGTTCCGATAAAAACCCTCTGTTTTCTCTGTGTTTAGAGAGAGATGAGAAAAGCACTCATTTATTCAAAGGGAATATTCCATGAGCAAGCTGTTGTTGCACCATATAACTTGTTACAAATCTCTACAAAACAAAGTTAGCAACAGGCTCACTGCCAGTAGGAAGCAAGGGTTATTTCATAAATCAATAAGAAGAGACAGTGGATTTGTTATTTTGATGCAAATGTGTTTATAAAAAATAAAGTTAGTGTCAGGTGAGTAACACCAAAATAATAAACAACATCATATTGCTAATTGAGATAAAAAAATAAAAACAAACAAAAAAAAAAACGAACACACAATAGTACAAGTACAATACTCAAAAATAGTAGAAAAAATATTCTCTCTCTCTCTCTCTCTCTCTCTCTTTCTCTCTCTCACGCTCTCTCTCTCTCTCTCTCTCTCTCTCTCTCTCTCTATATATATATATATATATATATATTTTGTACGTTTTCCCACTAACAAGGAAATGATCGGTCTATAATTTTAATGGTAGGTTTATTTGAACAGTGAGAGACAGAATAACAACAAAAAAATCCAGAAAAACGCAAGTTAAAAATGTTATAAATTGATTTGCATTTTAATGAGGGAAATAAGTATTTGACCCCTCTGCAAAACATGACTCAGTACTCGGTAATGACGTAGTAATTACTTTTCATTTTCATTGCCCTGGCTGAGGGAAGGAGGTTCTCACCCAAGATTTGATGGTACATGGCTCCGCACATCGTCCCTTTGATGCGGTGAAGTTGTCCTGTCCCATTAGCAGAAAAACACCTCCAAAGCATAAAGTTTCTACCTCCATGTTTGACGGTGGGGATGGTGTTCTTGGGGTCATAGGCAGCATTCCTCCTCCTCCAAACACGGCGAGTTGAGTTGATGCCAAAAAGCTCCATTTTGGTCTCATCTGACCACAACACTTTCACCCAGTTGTCCTCTGAATCATTCAGATAGTCATTGTTAAACTTCAGACGGGCATGTATATGTGCTTTCTTGAGCAGAGGTGCTGCAGGATTTCAGTCCTTCATGGCGTAGTGTGTTACCAATTGTTTTCTTAGTGACTATGGTCCCAGCTGCCTTGAGATCATTGACAAGATTCTCCTGTGTAGTTCTGGGCTGATTCCTCACTGTTCTCATGATCATTGCAACTCCACGAGGTGAGATTTTGCATGGAGCCCCAGGCCGAGGGAGATTGACAGTTCTTTTATGTTTCTTCCATTTGTGAATAATCACACCAACTGTTGTCACCTTCAGGTCTTGGCCATGGTGGAGAGTTTGGAATCTGATTGATTGATTGTTTATGTGGACAGGTGTCTTTTATACAGGTAACAAACTGAGATTAGGAGCACTCCCTTTAAGAGTGTGCTCCTTATCTCAGCTCGTTACCTGTATAAAAGACACCTGGGAGCCAAAATCAAATCAATTTATAACATTTTTGACATGTGTTTTCTGGATTTTTTGTTGATATTCTGTCTCTCACTGTTCAAATAAACCTACCATTAAAATTATAGACTGATCATTTCTTTGTTAGTGGGCAAATGTACAAAATTCGCAGGGGATCAAATACTTTTCCCCCACTGTAAAGAGTGAGAGAGAGAGAGAGAGAGAGAGAGAGAGAGAGAGAGAGGGAGAGAGAGGGAGAGGTGGTGGTGGTAGAGACAAACACATTGAAAGCCAAATACAGAACACCAATCACCATCGAGATAATACTCAATGAAATGTCCCATATAATTTAGCTTGCTATATGTGTCAGTATTCCAACATTAGCAGTACTGTACACTGCATGAGTATATTATGCAGGACAAAGAACGTTAGCTTTGAGAGCACATTGAATTAACAAGAATACTGGCATTATGTTATTAGCGAATTAACAGTTTGATAAAATATTCTACATTCCATGCATATGTAATGATTTCATGACCTTGATTTAGTATCTCATGGATTTGGATGTTATGTATGAACCCTGGGAGCAAAAACAAATTCAGACTTGGCTGTAGTCCTCTGGACAGCATGTTTCTCAGGTCATTCACCTCTCCTCATGATGCCAAAAACTATTCTCGCTGGAGCTGATCTACTTTTTAAAGAGCTGAAAATCAGCTCAATACTTTGCAAGAACATATTTCATTACACTGAATCTGTTTTACCTGATTTTTTTTCTTCTCATCTCTGTGGTGGTTATATTCTGATCATGGCCCAGATCACTGTTTACACTTTGTCCTTTGCAATTAATCCCAATATGTGCCGTTAACCTGTGTTATATTTACCCCTTTATTTTGCCTGCATTATTTGGAAAGTAGTTCTGGAAAGGGTTCTAAAGCCATGCTGCTGCTTTTTATAGTCTCTTACTTCTGAAGCTATGCAGTTATTTAACCATTTATACTGTACATACTCATTCATCTTTAAAGGACAACTCCCCCCTGAAAAATATTTGTGATGTGTTTAGTAATTCTAGTGCTAATTTAATATTCCTGATTTAACGATTCAAGATTCAACATTTTATTGTCATTCTGTTAGACAAAACAAAATTGTGTTACCATTTTCTGGTAACAAAAAAAATAAAATTACGAATAACAATACAGTACTTGACAATAAGTACAGGTACTACAACATAAAGTAGGAAACAACACAGTTAAAAGACACATACAAATAATGACATACAAGACAGATGCAACTCAAACACTTATGGCTAAATATTGCAAATATTGAGGGATATTACACATTTGTCTGAGATGTTTATTGCACATGGGGATAACTAGTAATCTGATCATTGTGTTGTTGGACTTTCAGTTCTGAGTTCCACTTTAAAATGGCCATCAGGAAGAAGTTGTTCTTGAGCCTGCTCGTGAGGCTGTAAATGGCTCTGTAATGCCTGCAAGATGGTAGCAGTGCAAACAGACCATTGCTGGCATGGGTTGAGTCCTTGATTTGTTTCTTTGTGCTACACCGGGGGCCTTTGGTAGGGCAGGTAAAAGGCTATTTAATAGGAGAACAATGTCAGTGATCTCAAATATAAGAGTAGCATTTTTAACCCTTTCATATATATATATATATATATATATATATATA
>JAFFST010049010.1:30131-56272 GCA_022414735.1 Noturus placidus | reverse complement strand
ACTTGAAAGTAACCTTCAACCCAACGTAATTTTTTCGGAGCTCAAAATGTTTTGTTGCATGCAGAAATGTAATTTTGTTTTCTCTGCAGTCGTTCATTGATTTCATAAATGCAACACATTATAGTTTGTTTATACATAGCATAAAGGCAAAAAAAAAAAACGTTATATGCAGTGTTATTTCATTTTAAATGTCAAAAGGGTTTTGCGGCTCCCAGTGTTTTCTTTACTGTGGGAAACGGGTCCAAATGGCTCTTTGAGTGGTACAGGTTGCCGACCCCTGGGCTAAACAGTCTTTCCGCTTTTCTCTACCTGTGTGTCAATAACGTTGCGGTTTAAACACGTCCGTAAAACAGCTTGCCAAATTTAAGTTTGCAAATTCTCTTGCAATTTCAAGTTTCTCTAAAACCCATAATGCCCAGAAGAAAAAAGAGCGACGACAACAACTACCAATAGCTATGTTCGTCTCTGGAAAATACACACCTGCACCGCGGGCTTTAGAACAAAAAAACGCTGCAGGGCGGAGTCAGGATGCAGGGCGGAGTCAGGACGCAGCGGCTCAGTCAGAAGAGCAGGGAAATACACGTGTGTCACTATTTTTCCTACTGTACTTTGTATTTTTTTCATAATCATTTTCTCCCGTTTTAATCCAATGACTCGGGTCGCGGTGGGGCGGAGCTGATCTCCGCACTTTGAAGCCTTCAGTTCGTATTGATGATTAAAATTATTATTTTACAGTACAGTAGTTATTTGTAAAAAAAAAAAAAAAAAAAAAAAGGTTACTACTTCGCGGATTTCGCCTATCACGGGTTCTTTTTGGAACGTAACCCCCGCGAAAAACGAGGGTTCACTGTAGTGAATCATGGAAATTTTATTTGTAATCAAGAATTTGCACTTCTTTCTAATTAGAGTGCACACATAGTGGTTACCACACTAATTACTTGTAAAACACACTAACACACTAATTTAATATAACAAATACATAAATAATACAATAAAATGAACTAAATAAAATACAATTTCCTGCAATACAATTACTGCATTGTTAATTATGAAATTTCTCTTAATAGCAATTGCTTTACACATCATTGAAACCACAAAAAGAAAAGATACCATCATGAGTGCAATAAAGCACAAAAATTCTTACCTGGATAGGAAATGTGTACCTGCTCAGGCTGGGACCTCATAGGTGGCACACAAGAGGCCAAAGAGAGGAGACTCCAAAAAAAGAAAAGATGCAGGACAGCCATCTTTCTTATTTTATTCTACTTCTTGTGTCTCATTCCTGGACAATAGAGAAAACAGAGACAACTGCTTTAACATTCTTGTTACATAAGTGGCCACTCGACAACCACATGATCTCATGCGGAAGCTCAGCCAAATGTCACAAGATCATAATCCCTTATAACATATAACTTTGTGTGAACTCTGCTCCTTCAGTGATTCAGTTGAATTAAAAATTAATTTGAATAAACCTTTGAGTTAACAACTGGAAAATGTCAACTGATGTAATAATTAATACCAAGAATTAGTAGTAATAGTAGTAGTATCAAACAACAACAATAATAATAATACCAAATATTGCAATTTATCTTGCTATTAATCTTGGCTCCAATTTATTAATAGTAGACTGTATAATCTAACTGTATTTCCACATTTTAATAATTGGAGAAGTTCAAGAAATTTAAAAAATACCTTTAAAAGATGAGATGCATTTAAGTGACAAACATTGTACAACAACACAACAACAGCAGCAACAGTGTGACTAAAATGAAGGACTCAGGAAAAAGGAAACATGAGTGTCAGGTGTCATTTGGAGAAGTGAGTTACAATCGTTCTTCATGTCTCTTGGGAATATGAACTGTATTGTCTGAAATAAGCAGAAAGCCAGTCTATCTCTGCTTTTCCTGCGTGTTTGGGTGTTTCATCAAAATAGATTAAAAAAAATATATGTATATATGCATGCATTCATCATGCTGCTTTAGTATTTGCATCAATTTCATGATAGCCCTCTGCCAAATTACATTAATGTCGTTCGAGAGCACGGTCAATATTTCTGTGCCACAAGTTGCATTTGGTTGATGAAGAAGCACAACACAATACAAATTATTCAGGTCAACAGTTCACTAACCACTCAAACAGATTTCAGTTTGACTTAATTGTCCACATATACATTTAAAAACAAAACACTGATTTTAAAAAGGTATTGTCACTTCAGATGAATAAGGTCAGTTTTAAAATAACATATCACAAGCTTTGCCAGTTGCATGATTATATTCTTAAGTATTTTTTGCACTGAAACTTTTTAAAATATTTATTTATGTAACACACACACACACACACACATACACACATTATATATATATATATATATATATATATATGTGTGTGTGTGTGTATGTGTGTGTGTGTGTGTGTTACATAAATAAATATTTTTAAAAACAATTTATTTTTTATATGGACATATTACTGTGAAGACTTTACAGAAAAAGTTTGTTGGAATAAGTAAACCCATCAATAGTCAAAATTTAGAGAAATTCCTCTGTAAAATACTACTAATTAGGGATAGGAATGAACATGTAAATTTAAAAAAACCTCTTTAAACAGACTTTTGGTTCTGAATACACATTCAGATTTGGAGGAAAATATTTTTTTCAAATACAATGTAGATTAATGTGTTTTCACTCAAGTTAGGTTTAAAAAGAAAATTGACATGTATATCAACAATACAATATAATATTTTTTATTGCAAACCAATATGTTTTAAAAGTAAAAATTCATTATTTGTCAGCAGTTCTTACAGACTAAAAAAGGCAGTTTGTAATGCTTGCATAAGTGTTCAACCTTTTCGGACTATTACTTGGTATAACCAGCTTCAAGTCTGTTCGGGTGTTGTTTTTGACTGCAATTTTCAAAAAGTGTCACAGCTTGTCAATGGGATTCAGAACTGGACACTGTAGAACATTCACCTTTTTGTTTTTAACCACTCCTGCATGTTAAGGATCATTGTCCTGCTTTTTTGAATTGTGAATTTTCTCCCAAGATTCAGTTAGTGCTACCACCACCACATTTCACTTTAGGAATCATTTAATTTGAAGTATGGCCTGTGCTAGGTTTGCACCACACACAGCACTTTGAACCTTGTCTCGAACAATATCCCCATCTTGGTCTCATCGCACCATTAAAAAACACTTCTTCATTGGGTCACCCTCATTCTTCCATAAGGCTCTTCTTGAGCAACAGGTTCTTTCTAGCCACCCTCCCATACAGTCCTCACTTATGCAGAGCTCTTAAAATGGTTGTCTGACGCACCTTCACTCCAATCTCAGCCGCTGTACTCTGTAACTCCGTCAGTGTTGACTGTTTGCCTCACTGTGGCTTCCATCACCAGTCTCTTGCTGCATCCCAACTTGCTAACTATCCATCCTAAATAGTATTGAAGATTAGAATGAGTGTGTCCCAAATGGTAGTATGTTGAAATAAGTATCTTATAGGTACCCGGATGGTCTACTATTCCCGGGAGATTTTTCGAATTGTGGATCCATGGACAATTTTTCAACTAATATTGCCCACAACTCCTTGCACAAGGGAGGAGGAGTTGTGTGGTGGTTTGTGTTATTCGCCAAATTCAAGGAAGACTTTTAGAGCTGTGTAAATGAAATGTGGAAAAATAAATCAAGGGAATAGTAAATAAAATTCATGGATCCATCCATTCATCCTCAACCGCTTATCCATAATCGGGTCGCGGGGGTAGCAGCTCCAGCAAGGGAACCAAACTTCCTTTTCCCGAGCCATATTAACCAGCTCTGACTGGGGGATCCCGAGGCGTTCCCAGGCCAGTGTGGAAATATAGTCTGTCCACCTAGTCCTGGGTCTTCCCCAAGGTCTCCTCCCAGTTGGATGTGCCTGGAACTCCTCCCTGGGGAGGCGCCCAGGGGGCATCCTTACCAGGTGCCCAAACCACCTCAACTGACTCATTTCGACGCAAAGGAGCAGCGGCTCTACTCTGAGGCCAGCCACCCTCCTGAGAAAACCCATTTCAGCAGTTTGTACCCGCGATTTAGTTCTTTTGGTCACTATCCAACCTTCATGACCATAGGTGAGGATAGGAACGAAAATTGCCTGGTAGTTCGAGAGTTTTGCCTTCCGGCTCAGCTCTCTTTTCGTCACAACGGTGCGGTAAAGCGATTGCAATACCGCTTCCGCTGCTCCGATTCTCTGGCCAATTTCCTGCTCCAATGTCCCCTCACTCGTGAACAAGACCCCGAGGTATTTGAACTCCTTCACTTGGGTTATGTTCTCATTCCCTACCCGGAGTAGGCACTCCATCGGTTTCCTACTGAGAACCATGGCCTCAGATTTAGAGGTGCTAATCCTCATCCCAGCCGCTTGACACTCGGCTACAAACCGATCCAATGAGTGCTGGAGGTCACGGACCGATGATGCCATCAGGACCACATCATCTGGTCACCAAACCGCAACCCCTCCCCACCATGACTACGCCTCGATATCCTGTCCATGAATATCACAAACAGGATTGGTGACAAAGCGCAGCCCTGGCGAAGACCAACCCCCACCTGGAGCAAGTCCGACCTTTGCCGAGCATCTGGACACAGCTCTCGCTTTGGGCGTACAGCGATTGGATAGCCCTAAGAAGGGAACCCCTCGCCCCATACTCCCTCAGCATCTCCCACAGTAAACACAGTAAAAAAAAATGTAAAAAAAAAAAAAATGTAAAATGTAAACCCGGTCATACGCCTTCTCCAGATCCACAAAACACATGTAGACTGGATGGGCATACTCCCAGGCCCCTTCCAAGATCCTTGCAAGAGTAAAGAGCTGGTCTGTGGTTCCACGACCAGGACAGAAGACGCATTGTTCCTCCTCAATCCGAGGTTCGACTATCGGCCAAACCCTCTGTTCCAGCACCTTGGAAGTAGACTTTACCAGGGAGGCTGAGAAGTGTGATACCCCTATAATTGGCGCACACTCTCTGGTCCCCCTTTTTAAAACAGGGGAACCACCACCCCGGTCTGCCACTCCTTGGGCACTGTCCCCAACTTCCACGCAATGTTAAAGAGGCGTGTCTAAATAAAATTATATAGTATAAATTATATGAGGAATAATGAATGAAGAAATGCTGGAATGCATTGAGGAGTTGCATTGAGGAGTACATACTTGTAGTGCATAGCATAAGTAGCTGAATTGAGAGGTCTTGTTTTGAGGGAGGATCTTGTCTAGGTAGTGTTTTGGTGGTTTGATGCAGCTCCCACTTACTCACTACTGATCCAGCAGTGCTTACAGGGATGTCCAACCTTTTAGATATAATTTTATTAAATGAAGTTACGAAATAATATTACCTTATTGTTACTTACTTAGAATGCCTCTTAGCCCTTATTTTCACTGCTTTCCCTCAAACAGGCTAGTCTCTTCGATGACAGTTCACTGAAGTGGTTTGTGTTCACACAATTGGAGCTGTTCTAATATTTCACAAGTGAAGGCCAATTATTAGTCAACTATGTCCTCGTTAAGACGCAGTGTTTCGTGCAGAGCTTCAGGAACCAGGGGAGTTGAATACTTATGAAAGAAGCATTTTCATTTAAAATATTTTCTGTCCAATAATTAATTGACATTGTATGTCAACCTAGGTTTGCAAAAAAAAAAAAAAAAAAAAAAAAATTAAAAAAAAATAAATAAATAAATCCCACACATAAATACTGACAAAAACAATATGGGTATTTTATTTATCATTTGTTATCTTTTTTTCAAGCCACTGTATATCAGGAAACTGGCTTTTAAACTGGCATGGGTGTGTGGGTTCAAGGCTTTCCTCAAAGTTGCTATGTTTTAGGTAATGTTGTAGTCATGAGTGGAGAGACTAGTCGAATAAACATGTTTCTGTTGAGTTTTAATCCATTTCAAAAGATCTGTGTCAAAATGCACGCGTCCATAACTGATTACACTGTACATCAAAACATTCAACACACATTTCAAACTGATGTCATCACAACTATTCTCCATGCAGCCTTTGTCGTAATTAGTCTAGTAGGCAATTTACTTACCCCTTATCAAATAAACATCTGTAGGAAACAAGAAGGAGCTGAAGGAGTTTCTGTTCCCTGATATCTAGCACGCTAGCTGGCTGTGCTAAACTACAGCAAAAGCAATGCTAGCCGGCAAAATGTTAAAGATTATAATAACCGCTCATAAGAGCACCCACCTATTTTACTCATTTAACTACTGTTTACTAGCTAGCAGCTAGTCAGTTCTGCTAGAACTAAAAAACAAAAAGAGGTTAGCTAGCTAAACTAGATTACAAACAGGCTGTGACTTGCAAGTATTTTGACGAATTAAATCAGGAAAATGCACATCTCGTAAGGAGAGGTGTGTGTACTAGGTTTCGCATTTGTTACAAGTTTGGAGGAAAGTAAAATAATAAAGAAGCAGAAGAACAGGAAAAGGTTCGTTTTCAGGCTGTCTACTAGTAATTGACATCGAGTGGTCTTGTCCCAAATACTGCCAACAGTTCTACGGTTCTCTTCCCAAGTGTGCACTTTGGTGAGCACATTGTGAACCTATAGTGAGTGAGTTCTCGCGTCCTCGAGGGTGCAGGGGTATTCAAACCGGGCATTTGGGACGTTACCTGTTTCTCAGCCACACACGCGCACTGTTGTTTACGTTTTCGGGGTTATGGGAGGAGTTGGATCGGGTCACCTCCACCCTCCGGACTGGTTCTGCAGCGAGCAAGCTTTGGCTACTTTTCATATTGAAAAGAGCTGGACAAACTGCTCCAATCAGATATCGTAGACAACATCCTTCGAAGTAGGTACGTCATTTTCACTAGCTTGTATTCTAAAAGGCTGGTACTTGAATTCATTAAGCGTTGTATGAGCTTTCTGGCTTGCTAATAGGTAGCTTAGTTGTTTACTGGACTGAAAGCTGGTTAACCTGAAGTTAAGGATAGTTGCTGGCAAATCCCAACTCAAATTTTCTTGATCACCAATTCTGGCATGTAACTCAACCCATGAGGTACTCAAGTAGTGAATTCTCGAATGTGATTGGTCAAAAGATGTTTATTTACTTTGTATGCACTTCCTGACTATAGTCTGACTGTCATTCAAATCACAGATTTGTTTTTCTAATCTTTTCTATAGTAACAGCTCATTCAAAAGATCCTGTATGTATTACCTCCACATAATTTTAAGGTTAATAATAAACCGATTTAAACCATTATTATTTAACAAAGTAAAAATAATGATTGATATGGTGAAGCTATGTGTAAGTCGTTTATTTAACATTTATGGAAGTAGTTTGCGGTGTTAGTTCTTCATCACAGTGAGCAGGTTTCCTGACATGGGAGAGTCTTCAGGAGAGAGGAATTTGCACTTTTCTGATATCTCAGTATCATGACAAGTGAGGAAGCAACTGTTTATAGCTGCTCTAATGTAAGTGATAACAGGAACTAACTTGATTCGCAGACATTCCACCGAATCACACCTAACTAACATAAATTCATGCAAATTAAGTAAATTCCGCAATATTATGCAAATGCAATTATACAGATTAAATAAAATTTTTCTAATTTACAGCAGATTTGGGCACTCAGCCAAATCCCTCTTTGATTCACGGGCGTCGAAAATGAGTACAGCTAATAAGTCTCATTTGCCAGAAAAAAAAAAAAAACATGACTGCACATGACCATGCAAAACAGTTTAGTTCAATTGCATTTTCGCCATTTCAAGTAGTTTTCTGCAAAAAAATAGGAGCACTAAAAACTCCACAAGTTGCATCGCAAATTTTGAAAAAAAGACGCGGTAACATCAAGTATCTTTTGGCCGTGACAAACACTGTGAAATCCTGTATGGACCGGTAACTATGAACAGTTGTAAAGCATGGCATGTCATTCATTAATACATTTTAAATAGTGCAAAATGGGACATGCTATTATTGAAAAATAATCAAATTTTGTGTGGTAATTGCTTTTGATTTGTATCAGCGCCACATCCCACAACCCCTGCATGGATTATTTTCCTATAACAGCACTTCCTGTTATGTTTTATTCCTTATATGCAGTATATTTTATTCATTCATAGATGCATGTAACAATTTTGAAGAGGGGACAGGAAGCGCCAGTTGAACGGTGCACTACCTGTTGCAGTAACCTTAAATACCACTGTCCATTCTGCACATCTGAAGTGTACCATCCAAATGAGTTACATCATGTAAAAAACCATGTGTTCAACCACCTAAGCCTGGCAGTGAAACATGAAGGTAACTATGTTATGTTCAGTTGTATTCCTTGAGTCATGTAGGATATTCCCATAATTTATTTGCAGATGTGTTTTTTACTATGATTTTAGACTTCATCATCGTCAAATGCAACTTGCACTGCAGAGACCAAGCACATTTTCATTGCTGTTACTGCACAACAACAGTCATAAGAAAAGTTCAGATAATCAAGCATTTAACAGCATGCAGAAGACGATCTTCTAACCCATCTCCAAGGCCCTGTACAGAATCCACATTTGATACTGAGCCAATTGCTAGTGAACCAGTGTTCTCCACAGAGCCAGCTTCCATCACAGAACCAGCTTCCATCACAGAGCCAGTTTTCATCTCGGAGCCAGCATCCGTCAAAGAACCACCGTCTGTCCCAAAGCCAGTGTCTGTCACAGAGCCAGTATCAGTGAACAAAGTAGTGTCAATCACCAAATCTACCTCACTGGCAAAGCATGTTCATATACAGAAAAAAGTTCAGTGCACTCACTGTGGAATTACAGTTAACAAAAAAAATCTGGATATGCATATCAGAAGAAAACACAGTTTGAAGGTAAGAGATGTCACAGACAATCACCACCTGTCCATCCAATACTTGTATCAACTCAATGGCATATTTGCTGTTAAAAAGTCATTCCATAAACCATGCTCTCCTATAATTTATGTTCAAAAGATGAATTCAGGTGCAAAATCAAAAATTTTGATGAATGCTTAATGATGTAGTGTTTACAGTAATTTAAGAGATGGTCCTTTCTGCAGAATCAAATGTCCAGAGGATGGAACTGGGTGACTTGTGGAAAATTACAATCACGATAAAAAGAAAATACACCCTTCTTCAATTCTATGTCTTTATTTATTATGGCTTAAATACAATGACATTTATTCATTTAGCAGACGCTTTTATCCAAAGCGACTTACAAATGAGTAAATACAAGCAAAGTGATATATCAACAATTCAAGTAGTGCTACTATACAAGATTATTAATTGAGTTCCAGAAGAAGCAAAATGTGCATAGTAGAGATGTAAGTGACAAAGTAAGGTGTTTTTTTTTTTTTTTTTTTTGTATGTTTGGTTTATTTTTTTGGGGGGGTGGGGGGGTTAGGGGTTGGTTACATGTTCACGAATGAGGTGGGTCTTTAGCTGTTTTTTGAGGAAAGTGACAGATTCTGCAGTCCGGATTGAGGTTGCAAGTTGATTCCATCACTGAGGGCCAGTTAATGTGAAGGTTCTGGAAAGGGACCTTGAGCCACGCTGAGTAGGTACTACTAAGCATCGATCATTGATCGATCACAGATTGCGTGAGGGAACGTAATCCTTCAGGAGAGTGTTGAGGTAGGAGGGTGCTGTTCCAGACAAGGTGTTGTATGTGAGCATAAAGGACTTGAATTTGTTACGGGCAGCTAAAGGAAGCCAGTGGAGGGAGATGCAGAGGGGTGTGACATGGGTTCTCTTGGGCTGGTTGAAGACGAGACATTCTTCTGCATTCTGAATCATCTGAAGGAGTTTGATGGTGATGGCTGGGGAGGCCCAAGAGTTGTGAGTTGCAGTAGTATAGTTTTGAGATAACACGAGCCTGGACTAGTAGTTGTGTAGCCTGTTCGGTGAGGTAGGTTGTTGTTGTACAGAATGAACCTATAGGACAACCTACAGTTGTTGAAATGTGGTCTGTAAAGGTCAAGCTGTCATCAAGAATCACCCCAGGGTTAATTGCTGTCCTGGTTTGCTTTAGTGTGGTTAAGCTGAGCTGTACAGTGAGGTTGTGGTTGATTGAGGGCAGGCTGGGATGACGAGAAGCTCAAAATTTGCCAAGTTGAGCTTAAGGTGGTGTTCCCTCATCCAAGCCGACATGTCCGATAGGCATGCAGAGATTCGTGTAGAGATAGATGGATCGTCGGGCTGGAAGGACAAATAGGGCTGGGTGTCATCAGCATAGCAATGGTATGAGAAGCCATGAGACTCAATCACCTGCCCCAGAGATATAGTGTAAATAGAAAAGAGCCGTGGACCCAGAACTGACCCCTGAGGAACCCCAGTTGTGAGTTGCTGAGTTTCAGAAATACCTCCCCTCCACAATACCTTGAAGGATCTGTCTGAGAGATATACATTTTTTAAGCAGTGGGTTAACCCGGGCCTGCTTAAATGAGGTAGGGTATGTGACAGTAGAGAGGGATGTGTTAAAGATGTGTGTGAGTGCAGACGATAGTGTGGGAGAGATGGACTGAAGAAGGTGAGAAGGGATAGGGTCAAGGGGACATGTTATGGTACGGCTAGAGAGTTTTGAGACATCAGTCTCTTAGAGGGGAGAGAAGGAAGTCAGTTGGGAGTGAGATAGAGGAGGAGCGAGTCTATGCATGGCTGGGGTTGAGAAGTGGTTCCTGTTTGATGTAGCCATGCTGGAAAAGAAAGTGGCAGAATCATCTGCAATGAGAGAGGTAGGGGAAGGGGGAGGAGGGGGACAGAGAAGAGAAGAAAAGTATTTGAAGAGAGTGCAGGTGTTGGGAAAGCTACCAATCTTCTCTTGGTAGTATATGGCTTAAGCAGTTGAGATGCTATTGGAAAAAGAGGAGAGAAGAGTTTGGCTATCGGTTAGGTCAGTTGGATTGTTAGATTTACGGCATTTCCTTTCAGATGCTT
The DNA here is from genome assembly GCA_022414735.1 of Noturus placidus. NCBI lineage: Eukaryota > Metazoa > Chordata > Actinopteri > Siluriformes > Ictaluridae > Noturus > Noturus placidus. The sequence continues at coordinate 45,363 of JAFFST010049010.1, read as the reverse complement.
TTAGTTTGGCCTGGTTGTTACACAGAGCCAGGGGCTAGTGGGTGATATGCGATTCGGTCTGGAAGTTAGGGGACAGATGCTGTCAAGACAAGATGTTGGAGTGGAATATAGCATGTCAGTTGCAGTGTTTAAGTCCAGTGAGGAGAGGTGGCTATCAGAGGGAAGTTATGTTGTGACAATGGAGGAGAAGAGTAAGGAGGAAAGGGAGCGAAGATGAAAGGAGATGGAGGGTGGAGACATTGAGGGGGGTGAGGGGAGAGAAATAGAAAACTGGATAAAGAAATGGTCAGAGATGTGGAGAGGAGTAAAGAGAAGATTGTGTGTCAAGATTTGCTTGAAGTCAAATGTGGGACGGAGAGCAAGAAAGTCACCTGCATGTGGCTTGTCTAGATGAATGTTGAAGTCACCAAGGACCACAAGAGGAGTTCTATCATCCGGGTTGGTGGACAGACTCATTGTTGAACCTCCCCAGTTGACCTGGAGGACAATGAACAACAAGAAAGTGCATTTTGGCAGGGTCAGTGACTGCAATTCAACGTGAATTTAATGGAAGTGTAGGTGCAAGGGGGAGAAAGACACATAAATTTCCATGTTTTGGAGAGAAACAAACCTGTACCACCCCTCGTCTGTTTGGACGAGAGGTATGGGAGAAATTTAAGTTGGAGGCTTGGGCAGTGGGTGTTTGTGTTCTCAGTATGGATCCAGGTCTCAGTCAGAGCCTGAGGTTGGAGTGGGTTGCAAAGGGTGGAATGAAATTTGCCTTGTTGACGGCAACTTGGCAATTCCAAAATCCGATAGAGAATGAGAGGAAATCTGCGGAGGCAAGGTTCAGAGAGCATAGGTTGTCCAAGTTACTTAGTTTTCTGGGATTGTGCCGTGGTTTGTGCCTGTGGTAAATACCAGGAATAAATTGATGACACATGTTAGTGTGTAAGTAGATAAACAGTGAGGGGCAAAAATGGAGAAAAGTATACTTAGCAGTGTGAGTGGTGTCTTGTCCTTGCTTAGTGGGCTCGCGCAGATAGACTTGCAGGTCTTTTCACGAACTCAGTCTTCACACGAAAAGGGCGTATGTTGTCGTTTGTGTTGTCCTCGTGAAAACAATTAAACCTCTGGTGACACCAAATAAGCAAAGATTTTAACATGTAGTAATTTGTTCCCAAAAAAGTAAACCAATATTAAGAAACCAGGTGGGAAAACAAGTACACCCTATCCTGTAAATAATACCTGGCTGCTAATTTCTCTTTTGATAATTATGGAAGAAGGAAGGGTGTACTTATTTTTCCTGCCTAGTTTCTGAATGTTTGTTTACTTTTGGGGGGAAAATTACTACATATTGAAATGTGTTGAAACCTGAGGTTATTTGTTTGTTTATAGAAGTTGGTGATGACCACACAATAGGCCCTGGTCAGTGAAGTCCTAGAATTTTTTTCCCCATTCCCAGATAGAATAATATGCTCTGTTAACTGGTAAATTTAACTGCATTTAGCAAGTAGAAATCTAGCAAGATATTAACTGCCTTTATTGTCATTTAAACTAACTACATTTAGTTTTAGTCTTTGAAAATGTTGTTTATTCTTGCTTATTACAGTTGGGTTACTCCGTTGTAAATCTCCCACTCAGATTTGCTCAATTCCTTATTCAAGCATGCGACTCACAAGGTACTCAAGTAATTGTGTAATGTTTTATATTTCTTCATTCCTAGATGCATGTAACTGTTTTGAAGAGGGGACAAGAAGCTCCAGTTGAACGGTGCACCACATGTTGCAATAACCTCAGATACCATTGTCCATTCTGCAAATCTGAAGTGTACCATCCGACTGAGCTACATCATGTTAAAAACCATGTGTTCAACCACCTAAGCCTGGCAGTGAAACATAGAAGTAATTATGTTTCATTGTTTTAAATGTTTGTTAGGGTGTATTCCATGAGTCATGAGGGTTATTCTCCATCAAACCTACTTCTGTCATTATTTGAAAGGATTGTTATTTACAGATGTGTTTTGTTTTTTACTTTGACTTTTAGACTTCAACATAGTCAAATGCAACTTGAGCTGCAGAGACCAAGCACATTTTCATTGCTGTTACTGCACAACAACGGTGATAAGAAAAATTCAAATAATCAAGCATTTAACAGCATGCCAAAGACGATCTGCTACCCCTCCTCCATGCTCATCTAAAGCATTCACCTTTATCACAGAGCCATCGTCTGCCACAGAATTAGTGTACATCACAGAACCAGAGTCCATCACCAAATCAGCCTTACTAGTAAAGCATGTTCATATGCAGAAAAGAGTTTGGTGCACTCACTGTGGAATTACAGTTAACAAAAAAAATCTTGATATGCATATCAGAAGAAAACACAGTCTGAAGGTAAACAGTGTCAGATAATACATAGATCCACTCAATGGGACATTTGCTGTTGAAAAGTCATTCCACAAACCATACACTCCAATCACTGTCCAGAAGAGGTTGGGTTTGATATCAAAAATTATCTGTAAAATGGATGATTTGTATTAACAATGTACACTAGCCAAAAAAAAAGTTGCACACTAAAATTTTGTTGAACCACCTTTGACTTTGATTATGGCACACATTCATTGTGGCATTGTTTTGACAACCTTGAGCAATGTGAACATTTATTTCCATTCAGAGTTGCATTAATCCTTGGCCTAGGTCTTGTATTGAGGACAGGAGAGTCAAACCACTCCGTAAAGTGTTCTCCAGCACAAAGACATTCAATGGGGATAATGTCAGTACTCCGTGGTGGCCAATTCATGTATGAAAATGTTTCCTAATGCTCCCTGAACTACTCTTTCACAATTTGAGCCTGATGAATCTTGGCATTGCCATCTGGGAATATGCCTGTTTGGAAATGCTCTTAGATTCGTTATTAAACATAGCCATTAGTTCTACTGTCGATTTTATACAATGTGACCATCAAGCGTTTCAAAGATATCCGGTTTTGAACAATAATTTTTAAGTTAACCCGATTCCAGGATTTCAGCAATCACCTTTGAGCAATCTGTTTTCGTTGCTTGATGCAGGCCAATACGTTGCCGATTTTGAAACACAGTAACATATTTTCCACGACTATGGGATACATCTTCTGACATGATTGTTTACGAAATGAGAAGCTACACACTGCATCAGTTAGCGTTAAAAGAATTGTTGCTTGCTGAAACATATTAATCACTGCAATAATGATTAGAGGTGCACCGATGTATCGGCCGATAAAGGCTATTTTTCCCACTCGGAAGTTTCGCCGTCGAGTCATTTAAAAAAAAATTGCCACGCTGAATTAAAGGGCCAGTACACCATTCCAAGATTTAAATGATGAGTTGACAAAAAAGTATATATTGCACAGAAAAATATATTTGTAGAGTTGTGTATTTCATATTCAGTTAATGTTAATATATAAAAAAGTTTCTATTATATATTACCAGTTTGATGTCAATGATGAAGTAGAAATGCATTTGTTCGTGGTGAGTGAATGTGAGACTAACAGAAGGTTTTTTGTTAATGTTAATTAGAGTAATGTATTTTCTGTTTATGAGAACATTTACTGTGAAACAACTTGTTGAAATGGAGAGAATAAAGTTTTTATCTGCATTTCCTTCAGAATTGTGGAATTAATTATTATTAATTTAAAAAAGGCATAACTATCTGTATCTGCCAATATCACCCTGAATAATTGGATATCGGCTGAGAAATTTAGTATCGATGCATCTCTAATAATGATCCAAGTGTAGTAAGTATTTTGTGTATGCTGTGTTCAAGTGATTATATTTGTTCAGTAAAGGTCCAGATCTGTCTCAGTTGACTGGTTTCAGAGTTCCCTTAAAATAATAGGTGAGTATATAAGGATACTTTTGAAAAAGTTATCAAGTAATATTTTATACTGTAATATAATACCGTGCATCCAGAAAGTATTCACAGCGCTTCACTTTTTGTTATGTTACAGCCTTATTCCAAAATGGATTAAATTAATTATTTTCCTCAAAATTCTACAAAAAATACCCCATAATGACAACATGAAAGAAGTTTGTTTTAAATTTTTGCAAATTTATTAAAAATAAATAAACAAAAAAAAGCACATGTACATAAGTATTCACAGCCTTTGCCATGGCACTCAAAAATGAGCTCAGGTGCATCCTGTTTCCATTGATCATCCTTGAGGTGTTTCTACAACTCAACTGGAGTCCACCTTTGGTAAATTCAGTTGATTGGACATGATTTGGAAAGTCACCCGCCTGTCTATATAAGGTCCCACAGTTGCATGTCAGAGCACAAACCAAGCCTTGTAGTATAAAAAGATTTAATATAAAGAGGAATTTGATATGAAGAAGAATTTGAGAGAGATGCAAAACCTCTATATTAAAAAAGTTAGCTCCAAAATGAATGAGCAATTGTGTCTCCTATCTTTTAGCTTGGAATGTTGTTACAAAAACTGATTCCTTTGGCAGGTTTATTTTGTTACTCTTTTTTTAATCTATTTTTATATATGTGAGGAATACATTCTCTCACATATATAAGTGAGGATATGTAATAAAATGTCATGTTTGATCTTGTGTGAGTGATGTGTGCAGCCTTATGCAAGTATCGTAAACAAAAAAAATCTGAACTCTGGAATCATTATGGTATTAGTTTAGAATTTTTCTTCTGCCAGTCAGTAATGAAGGAATTGTTGCCACAAGACTGCAGTGGTTAAATTTACCAAATTAAGTATTCTACATTAAATATTGATTTATTGCAGAGCAGCAAACCTAATCCAGTGTATCCTCTAATATATTTAGCAAATAAACACAATCAAAGAGCAATTTTATGGACTGTGGATGCGATGCAGGGAAAACCAACAACAGAAGCACTTTAATACATGTTTTATCTTTCATTCATCACTGGAACATGGATTATAAGTTGTACTGTGAAATCCATATTTTTAATCAGTTCAACTGCATTTTAAGATAGTGATGTACAATCAGAGATATCTGTGCTCAAGTGGTGCAGAGCATCATATGTCAACTTGACCCAATGTTAAAAATAGGATGAATAGTATTCATTCATCTTCAGTAACTGCTTTATTCTGGTCAGGGTCATGGTAGATCTGGATCCTGTTCGGGGAACATTGGACACAAGACAGGAATACACCCTGCATGTGAGGTCAATGGGAGGAAATTGAAAACCCACACATACACAGAGAGAGTGGATAGTAATTACACCAGAGAACCTGGAGCTGTGTGGTGGCACCTTTGACAAATTTGTGCACATCTGTGTCACCCCTGTCAAGGTCTTATCTGAAAAAATCTGTGATTTAAATTTGTTAATGTTTTCTGCCATGAAATCCAGATCCTCAACAAGGCCCAAGCAGATAAGTAGTATATCGGTGTAAATCTTCTCAGATAAATTCAGTGGCATGTAAGTAATCACTAACTTTTTACCTGTTATAACCAATGAGAACTTAGGACCCAGAAGTAGAACACAGACATGAGATTAAACAGGTTTTATTGAAGGGTAGAGAGGGTTGGTAAGTGTGAGGAAGGAGTATGGCTCGGTGCATCTGTCGAGGTCAGAACTCGAGCTCGAGTCTGCGATGTAAGAGTCAGGTGCTTTGTATGTGCACCACGAGGGAAGGGGATTGAGGTGGAATGCAAATGTGGCTTTGTGTCTCTGGCAAGACTGGGACTCAAACTGAGCCAGACTGTAGATGAATGCTGGCAGAGGGCTGATGTGGACCAGCTTTTGTTGGGAAACATGGAAGGAAGGATGGATTTGTATAGATCTGGAGAGTCTAACAGCAGAAGGGTTAATAATGCTCTTGATGGTGAAGGGGACTATATAGCAAGGAGAGAGTTTCTTGGAGTTAGTAATGAGCAGGATATATTTGCTTGAGAGACACACTTTCTGACCTGTGTGAAGGAGTCCAATGGCTGTCAGCCAGGCAATGGTTGCAGTCAACGAGCGGAAAAGCGCGGAACAGGCCTCCCTCCATACCTTGTGGCAACTGCAATTTTAGACTTACACAGCGGTAACTGCGATGTTGTTCTCCTGGATGTGGAATGAGGCTGATAATTCAGAGAACACTCAAACGGGGACATACTGGTAGCATGGCTGGACAGGGAGTAGCTGGGAGATCCAGGTTGAGGGGTTTCTGGCTGTGACACATCCAACACTTCCAACTTCTGATTGGCCCAGTCCACCTGACCGTTGGTCTGGGGGTAAAACCCTAAGGACAGACTTGCAGTGGCATCAAGAGCATTACAAAATGACTTCCATGCCTGAGATACAAACTGTGGTCCACAGGAGTTCTGCAGTCTCTCAGGCTGTGGGAAGCTTGGGGGGAGAGCCAGAAAATGCACTGCCTTGAAAAACAGTCTATGATGTTAAAGATGGTGGTATTACCTTGTTATGGTGAAAGACTGATTAAAAAGTCCAAGGCAATGTGGGTATGTGTGCAGTTTCTAGTCTCGGGCTGCGCGATGGGACAGGACCGCATCCACTCCTGAGTCTGAAGTGTCTACCTCCACTAACAACTGTCGAGAGGGATCAGGCTGAATTAACACTGGGCTGGAGGTGAACAAATCTTTGGGTTTAGTGAAGGCATGATCCGCTTCAGGGGTCCAAACAAAGGGAGTGGAGGTGAGCCCGGTGAGGCATGCTGCAACCTGGCTGTAATCCTTGATGAAACAGTGGTAAAGGTTAGCAAATCCCAGGCCATTGTAGTTGCTTCAGGGTGGTGGGCCTGGGCCATTTGGTGAACTTGCACTTTACTGCTTTCACAAACAGTCAGTTCTCTAGCAACCATTGCAGGACCTGAAGGACATGGAGAGTGTGCACAGCTGGAGTGCAAGAAAAGATCAAGATGTCGTCTGTCGTCCAGGTACACCAAAGCAAAGCACTTCAGGATGTCTCTGAGGGCATCATTAACCAGGGTCTGGAACATTGCTGGGGAGCTGGTGAAGCTGAAAAGCATGATGAAAAGTACTTGAAATGGCCTTGGGGTGCAGGTCAATAGCACAGGAATTGTGTGTTTTAAATAGACCTGCAGGACATAATTCCTGGAGGATATATTTCCTGAATATTCCTGCAGGTATTATTACAGGAAAATGAGCTGAAAATTCTGTAGTTGAATAATATTCCTGCAGGATTTTTTGTAAGGACAGTCACAATGACTGAAGGTTAAACAGATTTTATTGAAGGGTAGTGGTATGTGTGGGGGTAAGGAGTACGGCTCGGTTTGTTTGTTGAGGCTGGGATATTAACTTGGGTCTACAGTGTGAGGGAGAACCTGTGTTTAAATACATTGTCATCTAATGAGGAGATGGAAAGCAGGTTTGTTCAATTGAAGCGCAATGCCCAGTGATAAACACACACACACACACACACACACACACACACACAGAGAGAGAGAAACAAGAGGGAAAGACAAACATCAGAAACACATAGAAAACCGTGGAACAAACAAGAATGGGGAAAACACCGGAGCCTAGCCCGGCCTATGACATTTACCCTATGTAGGGAATTTAGCCCACGGTGGGCGGAGCACAGACACACAGGAGGCCGTTTTAGTGTTGTGCTTGGAGGGATCTTTATTTAAGACGGACGGTGAGGGGAGTGTGGGTGCGCATGTGTGTGCATTGAAGTGCGATCGGGTGGGGAGGGTCTCAGCCGTCTGTGGTTACAGCCAGGGGGCAGAGCCTTCACTCCTTTCAGATTCGTCTGAAAACCAGAAAAACACACAACAGCGATTAGCGGACATGCACGTGTTGAAAAAAGGTGTCGAAGGTCTGCGAGAGAACAGTGCCCAGCCCGGTCTCGGAAGCATCTGGGTGTACGATGAATGGGAGGGCAAAGTCTGGGTTGTGTAGCACTGGTACGCTGGTGAGGGCTTCCTTTAGGGCTTGGAACGCCTGACCATTTCACCTAGTCTGACATTCTTCGTAATGTCTGAGAGGGGAGAAGCTATAGAGGAGAAGTTTGGCAGGAACCTGCAGTAATACCCCACGAACCCCAAGAAGGCACGTACCTGTTTCTTTGATGTGGGCGGGGGTAGTCCTTCACTGCCTCGATTTTCTTCGCCTGTGGCTTCAGCATACCACGGTTAATATGGTAGCACGGGTACTGTACCTTGGTCAGCCCTAGGTGGTATTTCTTGGGGTTGGCTGTCAGCCTGGCTTTCTGAAATCCATTCAGAACCTCCCCCAGGTGGAATGGGGGTCCGACCAAGTGGAGGAGTGGATGACTACATCATCTATGTAGGCGGTTGCGAATATACGATGGGGTTGCAGGACAATGTCCAACAGCCGCTGGAACTTGGCGGGCCCCCATGTAGCCTGAAGGGGAGAACTCGGTACTGCCAGTGACCAGTGCCTGTGCTGAAGACCATCTTTCGTCTTGCGTCTGGTGACAGCACGACTTGCCAGTAGCCTTTCGTTAAGTCCAGGTTAGATATGAACTGGGCCCTCCCCAGTCATTCCACGAGGTGGTCCACTTGGGGGAGGGGAGAGCTATCAAACTCGGAGACCTGGTTCAACTTCCGGAAGTCATTACAAAGCCGCATACTTCCGTCCGGCTTTGGCACGATGACTATGGAGCTGGACCAGGGGTTGTTGGACTCCTGTTTGATGTGGTCCCACAGCATTCAGCCAACTTCTCCCTTGATAGCCTTGCGCCAGGACTCTGGGGCATCATTTTCTGTTCTTCCAGGGCGGCTCACATGTGCTCCTGAACTATCAGGGTTAACCGGTCAATCTTCTCTTGCATCTCCTGCATGTAGTCGATGACCAAGCGGAATGGGGATGGTTTCTCCTCCCACGCTTCACGGGCCACATCCAGCAGTCCTTGAGGTCACCGTCCGAAAAGGAGCTCAAAGGGGGTGAAGCCTGTGGGCACCTGGGGGCACTCCCGGGTGATGAAGAGCACGTAGGGAAGCAGTTTCTTCATTCCTCATCTACCATCTGGCATAATATCTGTTTTAGCCACTTGTTGAATCTCTTGACCAGTCCATCAGTTTGCGGGTGGCAGACAGATGTCTTGAGGTGTTTCACCTTTAACAGCAGACACAGATCAGACATTAGCTTGGATACAAAAGACGTACCTTGGTCGGTCAGAATGCCTCAGGGTACCAGTTGGCATATTCCACAATGACGAGTATGTTTTCGTGGCCCCGGGCAGACTTGGGGAGTGTCTCTACGAGGTCCATGCCGATCCTTTCGAAGGGGATGTTGATGATGGGAAGTGGGATCAGGGGCACCGGTGGGGGCTTCCTCGGGGCAGTACACTGACACTGAAGGCACCGTTGACAAAAGGCCCAGACCTCTGCCTCCATCCCCGGCCAGGTGAAGCGGTCCTTCAGTTTTTCCGAAGTGTTTCGGGCCCCCAGGTGGCCCCCGAGCAGATGGGTATGGGCCAGGTGCAACAGTTTTTTGGTTCTGGTTTTGGGGACTACCAAGGAGGTCCACGTTTTCCCCTCTGCACTGGGTTCGGTGGTATAGCAGACCTCTAACTAGAAAGTAGGAGGTGGGCAGCCTGTGTTCTGGGTTTTGGTTGACCCTGTCAATCTGCCGCACCTGTTCCCAGCAATGCTTCAGGCGGTCATACTCTTTCTGCTCCCAGCTGAAGTTCTCCTGCCTGCTCAAAGGGGAAATACAGAGGAGAGTGGGTTACCTAACAAAAGTACCCGTTGAAATACAGAGGAGAGTGGGTTAGGGGGTTTGTATGACTTACCTTTGGCTGGGGTGTTCTTCTTGCCTCAGGCCATGCAGGCTGGCCAGGCTGGGACCTCTTTCTTTCGCTGGGCTGGTTTCGGCAGGTTTGGGGTGTGGGGGCCTCCTCCGGTAGGTCCAGAGTCTTGACCCTCCTTCAGCGTCATTGATCCAGTTTCATCGGCCTGGACTCCTCCTGGGGTTTTGCATAAGCGGGGTGGATTCGGATGACCTCTTTTCATTCGGCACCGCACTGGCGGTCGGGCTGATGTGGCGGCCCTCTTCCAGGGGGGCTATGTGGTCGCTACCCATCCCAGCTGAACTCCAAGAAGGGCAGGGTGAGTTCTGGGGAAGTTACCAGCTCCTTGGGGGTATTCCCATGGCTCGGCGCTCTCTGGGCGCCAGAGCTCTCAGGAACCGGTCCATGGCCACCTTTTCTGCCACCTTGAAGTCAGGGTGGAGCCACCATTTGGTGAGGCGCGGGAGGGTGTTCATTTAACCGCAGGGCTCGGCCCCCAGCTGGTAGCTCCACCGATGGAAGTTCGCTGAGTCTTGATAGGAAGTTCTGCCATACCATGCCAAGATCTCTTTTTTTACCTCTCCGTAGTCTGCCACATTCTCTGGAGAGAGGTCATAATATGCGGTGCTGGATTCTCCGGAGAGCAGCCAGGCTTCCATGCCCCAGACTTCTTGGTGGGCGACCCATTCTAAGGTCTCGAGGTAGGTCTCATTGTCGTCTTCTGGGGTCAGGCGGGGGAGAAAGTGCAGGATCCCGGAACGGCGGGGCTGCTCTCAGGGCCAGCAACTCCCGGGTAGCAACTCGCAAGCTTTTTTAAAATTTGATTTTATTGAATTAATTCATTCATTTATTTATTTATTTATACGTGTGTTTTTTTTTAAGTATTTAAATAGGTGTGTCTGCGCTCAGTGCCTGCATCCTCCACCAGTGTAGGGAATTTAGCCCACGGTGTGCGGAGCACAGACACACAGGAGGTTGTTGTAGTGTTGTGTTTGGAGGGATCTTTATTTAAGACAGACGGTGAGGGGAGTGTGTGTGTGCATGTGCATTGAAGCGCGATCGGGCGGTGAGGGTCTCAGCCGTCTGCGGTTACAGCCAGGAGGAGGAGCCCACACTCTCGTTGGATTCATCTGACAACCAGAAAAACACACAACAGCGATTAGCTGACATGCACGTGTTTAAAAAATCGCCTAACACAAGCCGAATACTTGCACACATGTTTGGAGATCCTTCTCTTAACTTGTGAGTGGAATATTGCCCTTTTATATTCTCCCCTCGCCCGCTGGATGGTGTAATTCTTCCGCCTGGTGCACCATTCGCAAGCCATGGGTGTGTTGGCGGTACCACCCCGCCGCCACGAGCTCTCTGGCCGTCCAAAACATTGGTGGTGCTGAAGCGGAGCTGTCTATTCAGCACGACCGCGGCAGTTGCAGGAGGAGCGATTTATGTTTCCTGTGTGCCGGCCGTCAGCCTGTCGCCACTCCTAATAAAACCTTTCATTTCATGGTCTTTTAATATTGAGTTCCTGATATAATGATTATTCTTAAATGTTTCTAAAGAGTCCACAAATGCCTGCAGCATGATCATTTCCATTTAAACAAGGTTTTAAAAGTTGTTTGTTTGATGCAGTTATTTGTTCTTTAGTTGCATGGCCTCTTAGAGCTTACATAATGCACCTGCTAGTTTGTTTGTTTCTTTAAACTGCAAATGATATAGGTTTGCCTTACAGTTCTATCCTGAAGCCTTTTCTAACCTTATTCAATATTTGCTGAATGTTAAACACTACCCACAAACGTTTGTATAATTTTAGGGTGAATTCAAATATTTTTGACCACTTTTTAAAGTTTCTTATTGTCCATATTGATTAGTCAACCCAGTACCATGCGTGCAACCAGCACCACGATTTCTCGGCAACGCAATCCTCCCACAGAGGTGAGGGCTCTCAGAGAGAGTGCCCCTCCACCCTCCTGGGTTTTGGCACTAATGTAACAAACTTCCAAAAATGGGTAAGGAGGAGGTGGGAACTGACTGAACATATACATAAAGTTTAATAATAAACCAATCTCAAACCTAACAGAAACACACAAATATCATTTAAACAATGCGCACATGCAACTCTCTCCCTCTCATTAGACAACTCGGTGCCAGGCATGTGCCCTTACAACCTGGCCTGTCCACTCGAACTCCCTCCTCCTCACACGCTCCTTCCTGGCTTTCGGCACCAATGTAGCAAACTTCAATGACAGGCAAGGAGAAGACAGGAACTGGCTGAACATAAACGTAAATAATAAAAATGAACAGAGCTCAAACACAACAGAATCACCCAAATAACTCAAACACAAATGTGCGATGTGGGTCTCACGCTACTCCTCTGGCACTCCTTTATAGCTCTCTCCACTGATTATACAACTCAGTGCCAGGCGTGCACCCTCACAACCTGGCCCCTCAATCCTCATTGTAGCACTCCTCCGTGGCTAGATTTCAGCCTACTCCCCGCCCTTTTGGGAGGAGCGTTGCTGCCCTTCCAGTTATGTCCATCGGCCAGCTGAACCTGCATCCTGCAACCTGGGTGTAAAAGGATAGACAAAGGGAGGAAGAGACAGAGGAAGAGAGAGAGAGAGGAGAGAGAAAAAACTGAGAAAACTGGTTCTCCGGTCCACAGACATGCTGTCATCAGGTCCTCAGCCAGAAGGGAAACGATCCCCCAGGACACTGGGCGCTGCCTCTGGACCTCCTGGCGGATGGCTTCATCTCCTCCTTCCTGGGCTTCAGCACCAATGTAACAAACTTCCAAAGATGGGCAAGGAGGAGGCAGGCGCTTCTCGCTCTCCCTCTCAGGCACTTCCAGCCACTCCTTTATCGCTCTCTCCCACTGATTTGACAACTCAGTGCCAGGTGTGCGTCCTGACAACCTGGCCCCTCCCTTCTCCTCATCACAATAATATTCTAAAGAAGCATGGATTACCCTTTTGTTAAAACTGACTGAAACCCATTTTTAATGATAAGTTTGGTAAATTGGAAGAAAACATACATCGGTTTAGACCTCTACTTTCATCCACAATTGCATATTTAAAACATTAGTTATTTAAAGCATACTTATTAATGGCATCAATAAATCACATTTCAGTAAAACGATTTTTTTTAATCTCCAAATTCATCATCAACATATTGTAATATTTTATAAACACAGTAAACTAAGAAAAACTGAAAAAAGTAAAATTATTGTTATTATTATTATTATTATTATTATTATTAACAACGACAATAATAATAATAATAATAATAATAATAAAGAATTCATGTATTATAGCAATAACAGCAATAGCGTGGTATAGAAAATCTTCAATATTTTCCAAATACATCACCAATGTTTTCTAAAGTTCAGTGTGAAGTAATAATCATAGTGGAAAACCACCACTAAAATGTAACGTTTTATAATTTATTATTGCAGCAACTGTATAACAGGACTTAAAAAAATAAACATCATCCTCAATCTGAACACACTATTTGAACACAGTACACCAATTTAAAGCTCATCTTATTAAGATGCTTCATAAAAGCACCATTTAATACACATGAAATCCATCAACACATCAAACTGTAGTTATGGGATGTTTCGTGCATCTCTTATACCCCTTCCTTTTATTCATCTCATCACTTATTGGTCCCAGTTCACCTGGACCATGCTCTTGAAAATGATTCAATCATCTATGCATGATTTTGACTAACCTTATTCTTTTGTTACAGTAGTGCATCTTATGTATTCATGCATCATAAATATGTAGAATATATTAGTCATGACAACTTTACAACCTCATGGAAAAGAAATAGCCAATCAAATGTCCATATTCCTACCATAGCTTCTTGTTTGCTGTTCACCACACACCTGTTTTATGATGTTATTTATATCAGGCACTTTCACTGCAAGGGTTTAGTAACAAAAGTTCTGATTCTCACTTGTCAGACTAGAAATGCTGCTATGTTTAACTGTCGCAAATTACCTGATGTCCCAATTCACCTGAATTCACCCTATCTTACATACATGGTTCTCAAAGTGGGGTCCATGATTTATTATTACTATTATTATTATTATTATTATTATTATTATTATTATTATTATGGCCTTGCAAGCCGAGGTCTGATCCCAACTGCAACGACGACGACAGGGGCCTCAGTGGATGGGGCTCGACCAGGATCGGCAGACCTGGGCAGATCGTCGTGGTCTGCGCCGGCCACTCTTGGCCAGCGAAGACAGACCGGATAAAGGAGGAGGGATTATTATTATTATTATTATTATCATTATTATTATTATTAGTGGTGCTTGAAAAGCACTACTATTGTTATTCGGCATACTTATTATTATAATTATAATTATTATTATTCTTCTTCCATTTTGTTTTCGGCGCATAACTAGTCCCTCACCGTTTGTCAGAGATTGACGGGTGAGGTGTCAAATCGCTCGGCTTATTTAGGAGAGGTGTGCTATAACTTTTGGAAGTGATCGGAATGTCGGCATTCCCAGTTTGGAAGCTCAAATTCTGAAAATTTCCCATAGATTTACATTGAGTTTAAAAAATTTTGGTCCTCTAAAGAGAAAGCTCTAAAGGTTTTGCCTCCGTACACATTCGGCTCTAAAATGTATTGGCACACGATCTGTTCGGCTCTCAGACGTATTGGCACCCTATCCGGCCGGCGCTCAAATGTATTGGCACCCCACACGGCCAGCTCTCAAAAGTACTGGCACCCTTGACGGTCGGCTCTAAAAAGTATTGGAGCACTATACGGCCAGCTCTAACAGTGTTAGCATCCTATCGGTCCTGCTCTCGAAAGTATTGGCGCCCTACACGGGCGGCTCTCGAAAGTATTAGCGCCCCATCCCGGTTTCGCCGTGTCAAGAAGTACTCACATTTTCTTCAGGAAGTTATTATTACTTTTTTGGTTAAAGGACTTCACAATGCACCATTATCAATGCTATTGTGTTTCTCATTGAGATCTTACAGTTATTACATATTTGACTGGTCACTTAACCTGAACGACTTTAATCCAAGGCTCAATAACCCAAAACTTGTAGGCCTAAAAAATAATAGGCCTTATTTATAGGAATTAAAAGCTCTAGGGCTCCAATGAATTGCCACAACATTGCTGTATACATCTGAATATCTTATTATTTAATTATCTGTTTTATGTTCATAAAATATTTGTACACTGAGGGTGGTCCGTGAAATTATTATTTTTTTTTATAATTAATGGATAACGACTGCCGCATAAATTATTACTCTTATATTTGGAACTTTAAACTCTGGGGTCGACGCGTTGTTTCTACGTCATCACGTAGGCGTGGGCGAAGTCAAGTTTAATTTAGATTTACATAGTCAGCTAAAAAAAAAAACAACTTAAAAGCGCGACACAGACCGAGTGTAAAATAGAATGTTCGTGAACGTTTACAGGAATATATATATATATATATATATATATATATATATATATATATATATATATATATATATATATAT
>JAFFST010049010.1:0-22829 GCA_022414735.1 Noturus placidus | reverse complement strand
GCCTGAAATGTGGCAAAAGGTCGAACAGTTCAAGGGGGCCGAATACTTTCGCAAGGCACTGTATATCTTTCAGATCATTCTAGTTAGTGATCCAAATCCCAACAGAGATAAGCCTAATACTTTATATTGAATATTGGTTAAGGATGGGTTAATTTTATGCTGCTTAAATTATGAAATTTCCTACATTGATTGAAATAAAAGTTATGGGAGAAATTATTAAAGAGTAGCAAAATAAAATATTCTTAAAAACTGTATAGTCTGGTCCTGTTCCAGATAGGTCAGACACAGATAGGCCCAAAGTCTTCAATCGTTGGTGTGTTCCGGTGTTACATGAAAAAGAGGCTGAAGTCCAATGCTGATAGGGCCAGGGTGTGTGGCCTGTGACAAAGTCAGTGTGGACTCTGAGATTCAGATTGGAACTAACTTTCATTTCAGCTATCTGTCTAACAGTAAGGGTTGTGTGTGTTGTAAGTAGTCTGTGGCAAACGTGATACATGGTGAAGGTGAGTATGTGGATTTTTTTTTCTTACTAAAAATATCCCTGTCCCCCTAGTTACAAATGACATTATATAGCTTATAATAGATGTATATTACATTGTATACAGACTATTACTGAAATTTTCCTCACTTGAAGAGCATCACAGTGAAATCTAGTTAAATGTACTTTCATGCTATGGTTATTAATCTTTCTATTATTCTCATACTAGTAAAGAATGATTCTTTTCGAGGGTAAAGTGATGGCTCTCTTGAGCATTGCCATTTCAGCTGGAGTACTAGCTGCACAGCAGCAAGCTGAAAACATCCATCTTCTTTCTCCAGAAGAGCAAAAATTCATTCAGAACGTAGGACATAAAGGTAAAAACCATGCTTGTGGTTATCGACATTTACTTGTTTGTTTGTTTATCTTTATAAATTACTACACTTTTACTTATGTTAAGGAAACTGTAGGAAAACACTTCCTCCGTGTTGCCATTTTTAGAACCCATGCCCTATAATCCTTTTTTGAGTTTTAACATTTTAAACTTCCACAGCTCTATAATGGCTATATATTAATC
The DNA here is from genome assembly GCA_022414735.1 of Noturus placidus. NCBI lineage: Eukaryota > Metazoa > Chordata > Actinopteri > Siluriformes > Ictaluridae > Noturus > Noturus placidus. The sequence continues at coordinate 21,774 of JAFFST010049010.1, read as the reverse complement.
CACAATCCAAATCTTTTATCCTTTAAAGTGTACCTTTACAATTGACATTTTTCAGTGATGTCTTAATTTGTTTTGTGTAGGTTGAAGACACTAAATTTTTAAATAAGAACAGAGGTCGAAGTTCTCACAGAATATTATTAGATTCTTCTAAGTTACATGTCCAAGCTCTTGACATTAGAGACTAAATCAGCTCACAAAAAGAATGAACTGATACCAACCATGGACTGAACCTCTTCATATTGTCATGGCCAGTTTAACTGTATAGGCCAGAGGTGTCCAATCTTATCCAAAAAGGGCTGGTGTGGGTGCAGGTTTTATTCCAATCAAGCACAAGCCACACCTTATTCCACCTGTTTGGTAGAATCAGGTGTGGCTTCTGCTTGGTTGGCATGAAAACCAATCTTTCTGAATAAGATACGATACCCCTGTCATGGTACATACAGTATGTTTCTTGTATGTAAAACATTACATACAAAAGTACCAAGATTTTTCCTTTCTTTTCTTTTGCTTGAGATCTATTTGCAACTGCTGAGCCTGGTATGACCATCTTTTCCAGCTATAAACACTACAATAATAACAAAATGCATGCTATAGTGGTGATTTACTGGCACCCTGTCCAGGGTGTACCCCGCTTTGTGCCCCATGCTCCCTGGGATAGGATGGATAATCTTCTTACTGGAAATAACAAGCATTGATGAGAGCAATTGTCATTTTCTGGTTATAGTCCTGTACAGGCTGCGTGCTTACTAATTCTTTGTTTTTGGTTTTAGTGGAGGTATGCTACTGTTTTGCTTCATAATGGCCAATTCAATATATATTTTTAGTGTAAGTTCCATCATTTTTATAAAGCATGTATAAAATTGTCATCTTAAGAGGCCTAAATTTTTTTATGGCTTGGGGCTTAAAAATGGCTTAATCCAACCCTGATTTCTCTATAACTATTTATCAGGCTCTGAATTTTCCCAAAATTTCCCAAACAATACAGTCCAGTATTCAAAACAAATAATAATCCAAGACTTGTTAGATAAGACAGTTTTATCTAAAAACTGTATTGTACTGAGTTTTCATAGAATTGTCATCTGTATCTTTCTGTACTAGGGTTACCCAGGGACTGTTATGACCTGTGGGAAAGTTCTGGAGGTCAGGCACGGGATGGTGTCTACATTATCAAGCCCAGAGTCACACCCATCATAGCCTTCTGTGCCATGCAGGAAGGTGGCTGGACTGTGATCCAGCACATCACAGTCAACAGCAGTGTGGACTTTGACCGCTCCTGGGAGGAGTATAAGTTGGGCTTTGGAACTTTGACTGGCAACCATTGGCTGGGCAATGAGTACATCCACCAACTCACCAATGGACCCATCCGCTTCAAGCTGGGCATCAAGCTGGTGGACAAAGATGCCATGACCAAAGCAGGTGAATATGACCCAGCACTGGTGGAAGGAGAAGATGCACAGTATAAGCTGCGTCTGGGCTTGTACCATGGCACTGCTGTCGATGCTCTCACTCTGGACCCAGAAAACTACCTCCACGATAACCAGAAGTTTACCACCAAGGATCGTGACAATGATAACTATTTCCAGAACTGTGCCAAGCTAGAGTTCCAGGGAGTTGCAGGTGGGGGGTGGTGGTATGACGCTTGTGCTGGTGCCAACCTCAACCGCCGAAACGTCATCTATTGGCAAAAGGACTGCAACAAGGAGCACCTGTGCAAATATGCCTGGATGATGGTAAAGCCTTCAGATATGGTCAAAATTGTGCGTTCTGCAGATTGCAAAAGGGATGAGCTCTGAGCATATTGCATAGCATTCAGTGTGTGAGAGGGCTGATATGTACAATTTCATGAAATGTTTTCTCTTCAATCATTTGATTAAAATAACAGCATACACAATGTTGGAGGGCTGATCAACAGAAGATAAATTTTCTCCTGATCATCTGATAAAAATTAGCATTCAGACTGTGGGAGAGTTGATCTTCAGGAAAGTCATGATAAATATTCTCTTGAGCATTTGATTAAAACTCAGGTAATTGAAAAGGACCGGTTCTTAGAAAGTATTTATTAGAAGACCAATTCTGAGGTTCAAATTAGAATAATTGTATAGGAATTAGTAAAGTTTTGAAGTAAATCTATATTTCTGCAAACTACATACAAAGAGGTTTGCATAGAGTGCACAAATAATAATAATAATAATAATAATAATAATAATAATAATAATAATAATAATAATAATAATACAGCTGACTGAATGTTTATTACCTCCATTGTCACTTGTAATGTTAATAATATGTGATGAAATATTGTGATATCACTGTTTAATTGGTAAAACCAAATATACTTTAAAAAATCTTTACATGATATACAGTATGTGATAATACATTAACACAAATAGGGAGGTTGTTAATCTTACCAACAAAATAGCAAAAAGGGGTGCAGTTTATGGATTGACTAATCAGTTTAATAAAAAAAAAGATGGAATTATAAAAACATTAGACAAAAATATTAACTTGAGCATCAAAGTCTTCTTAAGTGAACATAGCTCCTGTTTTCTGTAGTCTTTTTTGTTGTTGTTTGTTTGTGTTTTTAATTATTTTTCCCTTAAAACTTTGTTTGAGCTTGTAGCTCTGTTTCTTCTCTTATGAATGGAAAATCCATTTGATGAGCATGTAAAATCTTCATCAAGCATTTCTTTTAAATGTTCAGATTAAAGTTTAATTTACAAAATAGTAATAGCCTCTAAGACTATATTCTATCTATCGCTATCTCTATCCGGTCTGTCTTTGCCGGCCACGAGTGGCCAGCACAGACCACGACGATCTGCCCAGGTCTGCCGATCCTGGTCGAGCCCCATCCGCTGAGGCCCCTGTCGTTGTCGTTGCAGTTGGGACCAGACCTCGGCTTGCAAGGCCACTAGCTCTGCGCCTTCAATCACACCCACATTCACACAACCACCCATACACTACGGACACTTTAGACTTGCCAATCAGCCTACCATGCATGTCTTTAGACTGGGGGAGGAAACCGGAGTACCCGGCGGAAACCCCCGACGCACGGGGAGAACATGCAAACTCCGCACACACATGGGCCTGGTGGGACTCGAATCCCAGACCCTGGAGGTGTGAGGCGAACCTGCTAACCACTAAGCCACCATGCGCCCCAAAAGACTATATTAAGCATAAAAATAGGAATGTCAATTATAAATCAGTGGCCATTACATCAGATCATACATTTGTGAAAAGCACATATTTATCTTCTCTGGAACAATCGACAAATAAGTCATTTTAGATGTAGTCATGATGAAAATCTATGGTCAAATTACATACTACCTTATACCGATACTGTTTCATCTGTACATTCTTTAAGATTCTAATTATCATTTTGTTCAAATTTGGTCATGAGAACTTACTGTCTTACACAGGGTTTTGTCTTTGCTAAAAAAGTTTATCCTCCAGCCTCTTCTTCCACTGGCAGAGGAGGAGCATCCGGAAGGTCTTTTGAAAGGTTTTGTTGCAGAGAGCATAGCACATTGGGTTGACAGTGCTATTGACATAGCATAGCCAGTAGCCCAGGTGCCATAGAGACAGAGGTATACAATCTGAACAGAAAGTGGAGATAAGCACCATGATGTTGTAAGGTGTCCATGTGAGGATGAAGGCCAGCAGAATAGCACTAAGAGTCTGTGCTGCCTTTCTTTCTTTGATCAAAACCATCCTCTTGCGCTTGGTTATCTGGCTCTTCAGCATTGGGTTGTTAGGTTTAGAGGACAAGGCTATGGACTGCATGCTCATGGACTCAGAGTTTGTTTTACCTGGTGATAGGAAGACATTCTGTTCCTCACCATTATTGGACTGGACTGTTTTGTTCTCCCTGCATGTATGATTCCTGTAGACCACCAGGACTCCAGGAGCACATTCCTCTTCTTCAGAAGATGCATAGCTGGAAAAAGTGGTAAGGTGGTCAGCTTTAGACCACTCATGGCTGGAGGACGACCAGGATACCTGGTTTTGCCTTCTGGGGGCGGTACTGAAGCAGGACTTAATTGTGGGCATCTGAGGCTGATTTTTAATGTCAGAGTCTGTAGAATGGTTGACTTCCTGGAGTTCTGCCAGGTCTTTAGTGCGCCTTTCTGTCTCTTTATAAATCCGACAGTACAAGATGGTCATGACAGAAACTGGAATATAAAATGCAGCAATTGCTGTCCCAAAGGTTATCACTGGCTCTGAGAAGAACTGGATTTGACACTGTCTCTCAGGTACTGTTCTTTTGCCTACAAAATACTGCCAGCACAGAATTGGAGGTGCCCACAGGATGAAGGACACCAGCCAAGCCAGTCCAATCATGATCCCAGCACGCTTTGGCGTTCGCTTAGCTCTATAGGTCAGAGGTCTTGTAATGGAGAAGTAACGATCAAAGCTAATTACTAGCAGGTTCATAACTGAGGCATTGCTAACCACATAGTCCATAGCCAACCAGAGGTCACATGCAAGGCTACCTAGTGACCAATAGCCCATGAGTATATAGGAAGTGTATAAATTCATGGAAAACATACCAATGATAAGGTCAGCAAAAGCCAGGCTTAGTAGATAGTAGTTATTAACAGTCTTCAGTTGACTATTTACCTTGAAGGACAGCATCACTAGAACATTTCCAATTATTGTGATCAGGCTTACTATAGCTGAGACCGTAGCAATAGTGATGACCTCCCACAGGCTATGTGTGACCAGATGGCTATCTGAAGTGTTGTATCTGATAGTGGAGTTGTCCATTTGACCTCTGTCCATGGTTCGCTTGTCAGTATGTCTCTAGAAGCAGCTCGTGAAGTGTTTGGGTTTCTGGAGGAAAAAGATAGTAATCAAAATCACTGAAAGTTTTTATCTTTAAGGGGACAATTTTGTTGCAGCTTCTGGACAATATACTGTATTAGACCAAATATCAGGTATAGCAGGTTAACGTTACATAACCACAGTTTCAGCCTGTAGAAGTCGACGGCAACAGGCTAGTCCTTCTTGCTACTCACTTGTATGCCTCAAATACCCTAAAATATACTTCAAACAGGAAGAAAGCTGTTGGATAAAAACGATTTCAGACATTTGACCTTGCTGTTACCTTTACCCTGGCGTATCAATATATATATATATATATATATATGTGTGTGTGTGTGTGTGTGTGTGTGTTTGTAAAACCTGCATCTTCTACTTAAAATTATTGGTTAAGAGACTTACTGTATTTTTTAAGTGTAGGCATACAGTAGCATTAATCAGCTATGTTAAAAATTATGTCAATGAAAATTCCTCACATAGATCAAAAATTGTAAATTAGGGGTTTAACTGAATACAAACACATTATTCACATTGAGACATTGGACTACTGATTGGAACATCATAAATTTAAATCCCAGGACCGCCAAGCTCCCACTGCTGGACCTGAGCTGCCACTGAGCAAGGCCCTTAAACCTAAACAGCCCTGGTGTATAAATGAGTTCAATGTGAGTTCCTTTGGACAAGGGCATTTTCAGAATGCCATGAATGTAAATGATTATTCTTGTTCTCAGAAAATCATTTATGTATTATAATGATATGCAGCTTAAACTATCCATCCCAGTTTGACTCACAATGGCACTGTGAATGCTTCCCAATTTTATAGTAGATTCTGATAACTTGTCTAGTGAATTTTTCTGAACTTTCTGAAATATAACAACCAGTAAAACCGAAGTAAATATGATATAATGTTATTAGATGGCTATTGTTGTCAACTCTAGCCTAAATAACTGTTTTGGAAAAGACATTGTTGTTTTGAAACATAATTAGCTTTCTGGTCCTGACATAGTGGTAATGTTAACAAAAAAAAGCTTTAAAAAAACCCAAAACAAAACCCAACTTTCTGGTACAGAATACACTGGTACAGTGTGTGTGTGTGTGTGTGTGTGTGTGTGTGTGTGTGTGTGTGTGTGTGTGTGTGTGTGTGTGTGTGTTTAACCAGCAGAGGGAGACATTTACCCTTTCTGGAAATCCTATATCAATTTCAATTGGTCAACCAGGTTAAGTTCACACAGTTACTTTACAAAACTATTTTCCCTGTACTGACAATTAAGTAGCAATTAATGAAACAGGGTACGTTTAATAAAATAAATGATTAATGGGCCTTTACATTTGGCATGTGACAAAGGAAAAAAAAAGTCTTAGTCTACTGTATATAAGTAAGGTGTTGGGCCACCATGAGCCACCAGAAGAGTTTTGATGCATGGATGCTACAAGGCTCTGGTACTGTACTGCAAAGGCCATAGCATATGATTCACAACATTTTCATAGCCTCTCGTGCCCTGTGGACTGGGACATTGTCATTTGGGACACAGACCACTCACATTAGGGTAGAAATGATTTGACAAATGATAAAGGTGATCAGCCAGAATAACTGCAGAGAGTAGCAATAATGGGGAGAGTGGAAACAAAACCATGGCAGTAAATTGTTCCAACAGCATAATAGAGACACAGTTTTTTTCTTCAATTTGTTACCTGTCTATAAGGTGAGTGAGCTAATTATGATTGACTCATTTGATATACCTTATAGAATCTGCTAATTTTGGGTAGTGTACCAGTCTGTTGTTTTCCTTTCATTAGACAGAGCACACATGATTCAGTGTGTTCATAGGCCAAGGAAACAGCCTGTAAGTCACAATAGCTTTTTGTTTCTATGGAAACTGGTGACCAATTACTTTTGAAAGACAAGAGACAGCATGCCTGGAAACCTGCCCTGGAAATCACTGAAACAAGCACTCGAAAAACAGATGACCATGTAATTCACCCTGCTTTGTTGGTTTAAAGGCTTGTGGACAGAGATGGTATGATGGTGTTTGTCTCACTACTGTAGAGCCCATCAGAAGACGAGCAGAGACCTGAATGCTTGGGAGTCTGTGCTTGGCAAGTGACCTATAGCCGAATGGACTAATGGACTAGGGAGTTCTGGGTATATTCAGGGGAGATATGATCTTCTGCAGGACTTACAGTGGTGGTCAGAGGTTAAATTGACATTTATGCCTGGATGTTCCATAAAAGCCTTCTACAACTATGAGGTAAACTGCATACCTTGGTCAGAGACAAGGTCCCCAAGGACAACAGAGGACTGCTGCTGGTTGGAACATACAGTAGTAATGTGAGCTGATAGAAGGATAAGGTAGCATATCTGGGTTATTGTGGGTTTGGTTAAGTGTAGGTGTGGAGTTGAATGAACCCCTGCCTCATTCAGTGCATTATTGTTGCATTTCTCTATAACTGCAGTCTTGCCAACATGGCTCTCACATGACTTACATTCTTCCACAGGCTGGATGAGTAAACCATGATATAATCTATATAAACTATTATATACCTGGGGAGCATGTCACAAAATACCTCACTGTGAAAGAACTGGAACATGGGTAGGGCATTTGCTAAGCCATGCAGCATCACCAGATATATGATTAATGTTGCATGCACTTTTTAACGCTAGTGAGGCTGATCCAGAGGCAGGGGGATATGACATTTCACAGTCAGTACATTGAGTCTTCAATATTCAATGAAAAGGACAGGAAAGGGATTCTTGCTAATGCTGAAGATGAGGTGAGTCGAATGAACCCGAGCTGTTTCCATGAAAGAAAGGCACTAGCCTTGTTGAAGTAACACTCCAATAGACGAACAATGGCACAAGCTCAGGGTAGGCGAGGGGAATGTTTTGTGATTCCTATATTACTCCAGATGAAGAGAGGGGGCTAGTAGAACAGAGGCATTGTCACACTAAAGCTGGAATGGTCCTTACACTTCTGGAACCAGACTATTATCTCCCTACAGATCAAAGAAATAGATTTCCTCAAGCAGTGTAATCATAAGACAACAGAAGGTTGAGGTGAGGCCACCTCCAGTGTACAATGGGCTTTAGCAGCAAAAGAGATAATGCTACCTTGTGATCCAGTAACATCTCTGGAGATTCCTATTTCTTAATTATCTGCCTTTCTAAAACTAACAAGCACTGAATAAAGCAACTGTCATTTTTAAAGTCTTCTAAGGTGGTATGCAATAATTTTTTGTTTTCCTATTGAGTCAGAATTAGTGTAGTATGTATTCCGTCATACAAAAAAATCCTGTCTTCAACTGTTAAAGCTCCAGTGTAATAAGATAATAGCTAATAATGTTATAAAGCTGTTATAGACCATGGAAATGTATAAGCTTTATTGTAAAATGATTGTAAAAATAAATAAATAAATTGTATGAGACAAGGGATTTGGAGTCAGAACAAGATTTACAAGTATGTTCTGATTTCCTAATATAGATCTATATTATAGTTCCTAACTTTATATCCACAGTGGGGTCCAAAAGGTTGAAACCACTAGTGAAAATGCTTCTCTTTTGCATCCTTTTCTAATTAATACAATTGTCATTATAAACTACATTATTCACAACAACTTGAGTGAAAAGTAGAATCTTGGGTATGTCCCCCCTTTTTTTTTTCTTTAATGACAGTGTGCTGGCATGGACTCCATAACTTTGTACAAAATCTTATGATCCATTTTAGATAGAAAAAATCCAACGGAGTGTTGTCTGAACATGTGCTTCAACAGAAGAGATTATTCATGAGGAAAATCTGACCTTTTGTACAAAGCAATTAACAGAGTCACAAATCTTCTTACGTTTAAATAGGGACCTAGAAATAGTGCAGAATCGTGAATATTAAATATTCAACGTAATGAACATTTACATTGTTTTAAATATTAAAAAAGGATAAAACCTTCTTTTCATTTCCAATTTTAAATATATATATATATATATATATATATATATATATATTTTTTTTTTAATTACATTTTCATGTCATAAGGTACAAGTTGTTGTACATGAAATCTACACACATTTTAACTTTGTGGATCTCTCTCTTCCCTTCTTCCTTTCTTTAAGCTTAATCTTTATTAAATATACATGCCCATACACGGATTCCTGCATGGCATATAGAATTCAATAATATATACATCAAGATTAAGGTTGGACACATTGCAAAGCTGGTGGGTATTAGAATAGATGAAATGGAGCATTTTAATGCAGAATAAAACCTTTTTACAGTACTCACTCATTTATCTTAACCATTCTGTACATATCGACCAACACTTGAAAGAAAAAAAAATTCTGTTTGCATGTCTGTATACTTACATATATAACCCTTCAGAACTGGTGTGCTAAAGGCTCCTTTCTCAGTGTAAATCTGTCATCTTTGTGACTGTCCTCCAGTTGTGCAATCAGACGTAAAGTGCAATAGAAGGAAAACATTTTGAAGCTGTATCAGTTTAGAAACTCCTCAGATCCAGGGCAAAAAGGAGCAGAAACCAACAGTTCTCAGAGTTTAAGTTCTGTTCACTGTAAAAAGTGAAACTTTAAAAGATGGCTGGAGCCCCATCATGGCTTGGATATAAAATTGGATAGATCTGCCAAAAGATAGAACATTACAAATGAAGCAGTATGAATAGTTAGTAGATGTCTAGATAGAAGACGCTACTGCTGCTGATGTTGATGTCCTCTGTGGAAGTCACAGATGTGGATGACACTCACAACCCGGTAAAAATTCCCACAGGGCTGTACGCTTTTCATGTTTCGGGACAGTGAGCATGTAAGTATGGAATGAGAGCAGAAAGAGAAAAACAGAGTGAGAGTGGAGGGGAAAAGTGAGAGAGATGTTGTGGAAGGTCTGAATAGGAGTTAGGAGAGGGAGGGGGTGTTCTGAAAGGGTGAGAGAAAAGGAAATGAGCATGTGGAGGATATGGCTCTGTGTGCGTGTGTGCGTGTGTATGTGTGTGTGTGTGTGTGTGAGAGAGAGAGAGAGAGAGAGAGAGAGAGAGAGACAGAGAGAGAGAGAGAGAATGATAACATAGACAATAATTGATTAGTTAGTGCTGTTAGTCAGCATCTTAACCATATCAGTTATATTTTCTTCCATTCTGAATTGCTCCCACTTCATATTTGACCATTGTATTGTGAGAGTCACTGTGCTATTGGGATATTTTCTCTATCCACCCTCCAGGCAGTGTCAGTGGGATTAAAGGCATAAGGAGTTTAATCTGTTAGAGCTCAGACCTGTGTCCACTAAACAGCATGCTTATGTTCATAAAATACACTTTTTAAAAGACAACATTAAAATGAAAATCCATATACCCAGTGGGCAGGTCTTACCTTTGTTAAAAACAAGTGTTACATATTGTAGATTGGTATTTTGTCAGTGTGCAAGTGGTAGCCACTACGCTTAGCCATTAACCCCTTCACTATGCTCTGACACATCCATACACACAAACATGCTTCTCTGCTAGAAATGTTTTATAAATGCTTGTCATTCCTATTGGCACAGAGCAATGTTAATAACAATTATGCATATTAATATCTCAAATATGTTTAAGTCTATGTGTAAGTCTCATGGCATTCTTATTTGTCTTTTTTAATGTTTCTTTTTCCATAACACTATCAAGATACTACTGTACAGTTTATTTGTAATAATATGTAACATTATGTATTATTCACCCCATCCAGAGTATCCCCCACCTTGTGCCCAGAGTTCTCTGTGATAGGTGTAGGATAAACGGTATGGAAAATGGATGGATTATGGATTATTCCTTATTTACCATAGATGTTCAATAATAAAAATATATTTTGCTATTTACAATTAAATTAGTCCTGGCAGAGAAGTGCCCTAGCTTTACTGTATAGAAAATGGCAAAAACTTGATAATCAGTCAAAACGTAGTTGAAAGTGGAATAAAACTACATAAACTATGTAGCCCATCACTGAGAATGGCAGGCAAGACACATTTCAAAGTATGTGTGTGAGTCTGGATTTACTGTGCAGTTACTGTGCTGATTGACATTGGGTGAGTGCAATTAGCATTCTGTTTTGCAGTTCATTGGACTGCTGAGGATTCTGGGATGTGTTGCTCATAGTTTCAGTGGTGACGTGCTGACAGACAAATGATACCTGTTCTCCAATTTGCTTTTGCTAAATCATTGGAACATGAGCTAGACAGACAGACATACAGACACGCATGCGCACACATACACACACACACACACACACACACACAAACAAAATCACTGGTCCACTGTCCTCTGATGAACTAGCAAAAGACAGAGAATTCTCTCTGTAATTGGATCTTCTTAGTAGTCCACCCACTGCTTAGCTAAATATGTCAGCTGTATGGAGACATATAGAATCATGTTTCAAGTATCTTTGTATGTGACACTTGAATAGCATGAGATGCCAGTCCATTGCAAAGCACTTTTCAAACACAAATTCACATACTCATTAACACCAAATGGCAATCTCTAGCCATATTTCTATTTTGACACTTTTTGCTTTGTTTCTACCTTCACTGTGGTTCTTTTTAAATAATTTCTATTTATTTGACATTGAATAAGCCTCTTGCACTAGCATCTACCCCGATACTGTTTAGCTCCTTCAAGACACTGCAGAGTAAACCACAAACACGGTCACAATGGCACTTACCCTCAAGCAGATCTGCACCCTTTGTTGAGACTCATTGGGTGCTTACTGCAATGTTAAATATGATATTGTTGTTGTTGGGGAGACAGTAGTTATATTGATTAATCTGTATTTGCTTGAGGGTAAGTGCCTTTGCTCGCCACTCTGTTCCACTGAACTGAAGAGAACAGAACAGAACAAAAGAATAATGGTCATCCAGTGTCTGGTAGATTTTTTCTGATACAGATTTTTTTACCACTAGAAATCTCAGAAATCACAGAAATCTCACTGGAGTACAGCGTAATATTACAGCTTTCATGCAACAGAGAAATTTATCTGGAAACTTTGCAGTAAAGATCAGTAATACCGCTCTTTATTTGCAATACCATGTTGGTCATCATAGAGACAGAGAACAGAGTATGAGGCTTACATCTGGTATGTCTCTACCGACTGTTCCCAAGAAAAGGCTATATTGGGTATAGATCAAAGAATCTTGGTGTGAAGTAGTCAGCCTGGGCGATTCAATATTAGATGTTGATTCCTTCGTGACAATGGGGAAATGTGACAAAATTGTGAATTATATCAATTATTAAGATTACAACATTGGGATTACAACAGTCAAATAACTTTCTAGCTATCAGACATGCTATGAAACTGCTGCTATGGAGGAGTACACTGTTAAGGCAGGGCTTCATCCATCCATTAATGACAGTTTCATTAAGCTCTTTTCTTCATGGAGAAGAACAAAGCCGACTTTAACCATGCACTGACTACTGAGGGCTCATCGTATTTTAGTTAGGTAAGAAGATGTCTTTCTTTGTCACATACAGTGAGGGAAAAAAAGTATTTGATCCCCTGCTGATTTTGTACGTTTGCCCACTAACAAAGAAATGATCAGTCCAAAGGCAGCGAGTTGAGTTGATGCCAAAGAGCTCCATTTTGGTCTCATCTGACCACAACACTTTCACCCACTTGTCCTCTGGTGGTCAGATGAGACCAAAATCGAGATCTTTGGCATCAACACAACTCGCCGTGTTTGGAGGAGGAGGAATGCTGCCTATGACCCCAAGAACACCATCTCCAGTGTCAAACATGGAGGTGGAGACATTATGCTTTGGGGGTGTTTTTCTGCTGAGGGCACAGGACAACTTCACCTCATCAAAGGGACGATGGACGGGGCCATGTACCGTCAAGTCTTGGGTGAGAACCTCCTTCCCTCAGCCAGGGCATTGAAAATGAAAAGTAATTACTAAGTCATTACCAAGTACTAAGTCATGTTTTGCAGAGGGGTCAAATACGTATTTCCCTCATTAAAATGCAAATCAATTTATAACATTTTTGACATGTGTTTTTCTGGATTTTCTTGTTGTTATTCTGTCTCTCACTGTTCCAATAAACCTACCATTAAAATTATAGACTGATCATTTCTTTGGTAGTGGGCAAACGTACAAAATCAGCAGGGGATCAAATACCTTTTTCCCTCACTGTATACATTACACCAGTTTGAAATTCATTTCTTCATATATCCATGCTTGTTACGACATTGGGGTCAGAGTACAGGGTCTGCCATGATACAGCACACCTTGAGAAGACAGGGTTAAGGGCCTCAGTCAGGGGCCCAACAGTGACAGCTTGGCAGTACTGAGGTTTGAACCCCTCAACCTTCTGATCAGTAAACCAGAGCCTTAACCAATGAGCCAACACTGCCTTAATAGTAACAATTGAGCCACCAACTGAAACCTGATCAGTGCATTCAGCCTCATCTTTAAACTAAACGTTCTTCTTGATAACAATAGAAACTATGAATAATATATTTACATGTTAGTATTCATTTAGTCTCATTTGAGAAAGTAAGAGGATCACATTTGTACTGTTGTATTTCAAATTTTAGGCTTGAAGTCCTAGGAATGAGTCATAGGCTTTAATTTGCTCTTCTCACTAGACAGTTCTTAACACACTTAAATTCTTTTGGGTGGCATGCCAATGTGGTGTGGCATGGTGTATCTTACAGCAGGTTATAGTCGCTGAACTGCTGGATGTCTAGCTGGTGCACCGAAAACAACGTGGGCTTTATAGCTAATTGGAGTAGTTTTGAGGGCAAGGCTGGCCTGTTATGGTGGGACGGTATCCCTCCCACTAGGAAAGGTGCTGATCTCATTTCTTGCAGCATAGCAAATAGTCTCAGAACAGGCCTAGTTAATCTGTGACAATCCAGGCCAAGGCCAAGGAGCAGACAAGCAGGCTAAACTGACAACCGCTAGCTGCACTGAGTTTTCACCTTGGTTCCACAATACCGAGTCTTTGTCTGTTCCCTGAGCTAAACAAAAATGTAGAAATTTTCAGAAAGTTTGTTTTAGTAACCTAATTAACATTAAAATAGATCATACTGAATGCACAGCCAGCAACTTTGATCTGAAGCTAGGACTGTTAAATTATAGATCGCTTTTGTCTAAAGCACTTATTGTTAAAGAAACCACCACTGATCAGGAGTTTACTATAATGTGTTTAACAGATATATGGATTAAACTAAATGAGTACATAGTACTAAATGAAGTGAGTCCTCCTGGATACAGTTATATACATCAGCCCGTCTAACGGACAGAGGAGGTGTATACATCAGCCCGTCTAACGGACAGAGGAGGTGTTGCATAATGATCATCTAGGAGTCACACAAAAACCTAGTCATTAATTAAACTCTTTATATGTTATTTTACTAGTATAACATCCATCCATACATCCATCTTCAACCGCTTACTCCTTTTCAGGGTCACGGGGAGCCTGGAGCCTATCCCAGGAAGCATTGGGCACAAGGCAGGGTACACCCTGGACAGGGTGACAGTCCATCGCAGGGCACAATCACATACACACTCACATTCATACACTACGGACACTTTAGACATGCCAATCAGCCTACCATGCATGTCTTTGGACTGGGGGAGGAAACCGGAGTACCCGGAGGAAACCCCCGACACACGGGGAGAACATGCAAACTCCGCACACACATGGCCCTGGCGGGACTCAAACCCCGGACCCTGGAGGTGTGAGGCGAACGTGCTAACCACTAAGCCACCGTGCGCCCCTAGTATAACATATGTAGTCACAAAAAACAAATGTTTAGAATCAACATTCCACTACATGCTAGATAAGGATCCATCCATCCATCTTCTATACTGCTTATCCTTCACAGGGTCACAGGAAACCTGGAGCCTATCCCAGGGAGCATCTGGCACAAGGCAGGTTACACCCTGGACAGGGTGCGAATCCATTGCAGGGCACAATCACATACACATTCACACACTACGTACACTTTGGACATGGCAATCCACCTACTATACATGTCTTTGGACTGGGGAGGAAACCGGAGTACCCAGAGGAAACCCTCCCAGCATGAGGAGAAAATGCACACAGGGCCATGGTGGGAATCAAACCCCTGACCCTGGAGGTGCTAACTACTAAGCCACCGTGTGCCCCGCTAAACACTCTGGCATAACAATCACACACATATATTCTTATTTAATACTGATGCAAAATCAACTAGGAATAAAATCACCACAGAAACAGGCACACAATTATATAGCAGCAAGGATTTCATTAATTGTTTCACTGGCAAAATTTAAAATATTAGAAAAACAAATTCAGACTATTAAATTAAAACCAGACATTCTTAATCACTAATCCTGTAGCTAATAATATAACAATATCAGATCAATGATTAGAATGTGGAAAAACTAGTTCATACTTTTGTCACCTCTAAGTTGGATTATGGTAATGATTTACTGACTGGATGTTCCATTAGGACCATAAACAAACTCCAGTTAGTGCAGAATGCAGCTGTAAGAGTCCTTACTAGAAGCAGAAGATATGACCACATCATCCCAATCTTATCCACACTGCATTGGCTCCAAGTAAAATTTTGCATTTATTATAAAATACTACTATTGACCTATAAAGCACTGAATGGTCTCACCCCACAGTACCTTAAAAAACTTTTGGTCTTTTATGATCTGCCACACCTTCATTGATCAAATGATGCAGGCTATTTGTTGATATCTTGAATAGTGAAAGCTACAGCAGGAGGAAGAGCTTTCTCTTTCAAAGCTCCACAGTTATGGAACAGCCTTCCAAATAGTGTTCAGGACTCAGACAGTCTCAGTGTTTAAGTCCAGGCTGAAGACATATTTGTTTACTCAAGCTTATTGTGAATAGGCTTTTTTCTTAGGTGAAGGAGCAGATCTGGAGGGCTCACAGGCATAGAGTGTTGTGGTGAACTGGGAGTTTGGATGCTGTCCCCCCGCACTTTCACACATTCACCCATGTTTGTTGATGATGGTGTGGCTGGGCACCCTCATGTCTATGTTACTTCCTGGACAGAGTCCCTGCTTTCAATCACACAAAGTACATTGTCTTTAAACATTACAGGACAACAAGCATACCTAACAATCTCTTCCTCTCTTGCCCTTTCTCTCCCTCTCTCTCCTTCTGTCGAGCTACACATGATGCTCCTGGGATAGCAATGATCCTGACCCCTTCTGCTCTTTGGACCTGCCTGATCCATCCTGATGCCCTACTTCTGTTTGGAGTCCTCATCAGTTGGAAGATACATGCTGCTGCTGAGGATGGCTTCACATACTGCAGCCAAAAGATCATTGAGATTTCTGAAGATGGTACCCCTTAAAAACCAGGGTTTTGGACCTCAAACCATGTTAACAGTTGGTCTGCACTTATATAGTGCCTTTTTTTTTTTTTTTTTTTTTTTTTTTTTTTTTAAACCTTAGCAGTTCTACAAAGCACTGGTTCTCATTCAACCATTGAACTGTTATGTTGTGATGGCTATGACTACAATTGCTATTATAGCTTTATCACTGCAATTACCACAAACACTTTTGCACTCAAGTCTCCATCATTGAACAGAGAAGTTCAACAAAACAGACTTCATTTAAAAACTCTAATAAATTTTTCATGGTTACACAACTGCACTATTTGACCATGTAGTATTAGCACATTCATAGAATGTTATAATTATTATAACTATACTATCAAATTTATAATTATACTATACAGTGTCACCCAGATGAGGATGGGTTCCCTTTTGAGTCTGGTTCCTCATATCGTCTCAGGGAGTTTTTCCTTGTCACCGTTGCCTCTGGCTTGCTCATTAGGGACAAATTCATACATTTAAAATCTATATCCTGAATTTATATATTTCTGTAAAGTTGCTTTGGGACAATGTTCATTGTTAAAAGTGCTATACAAATAAAACTGAATTGAATTGATTTGAATTATAAGTAAAGATATTAATATTGAGATACTGGTGTAAGCATTGTGCCAGATTTTCAGTACATCATTGGCCCTTGGTACATATGTAAACTCCTACTACTATTTATAACAATAATGAATCAGTGTATGTTGTTTAAACTGGCTGAAACTCTGTAAGTAAAACAAGGCACAGGGTTAGGTTTGTTTGGATGTGCACATGATTAAGCATTTACATTTATTCATTTAGCAGACGCTTTTATCCAAAGTGACTTACATATGAGTAAAAACAAACAAAGTGATAATAACAGAGCATAGTAAAGTAACAGAGGTGCTGCATTTTGACTGTCCTATTAAGTCCATTATATAGAGTGCAGATCAGAAGTCATGTCACTCCCAGCTGCTGGTATTTTAGGTGTGTGTGTGTGTGTGTGTGTGTGTGTGTGTGTGTGTGGTTGTACGAGTCATACACTGCTGCAGGAGGTTGGACTACATTAGTTTCTAGTCTTCATTAAGGCGCTGACTCATGCAAACAAAAGCAATAGGCATTAAAGGAGGTGTGCATTTAAATTTACAGCATTTGGCAGACGCTCTTATCCAGGGCAGCTTGTAATCTCTGTTCAAAACATATACTCATGCGGGCACAAATAGGTCACTGTCTAAGAATACACTTAAAGTGAAAACACTGTTAAATAGGAATTAGTAGTTCACTCCACCTCCTACACTCCACTTTTTTGATACATGTCTTCCTTGTATGCAGAAGGTTGGTATAATGTGTTTGAGTGAGATGCAGGATACGAGTGCATAAAGTCAGAATGTTTATTAGCGGTAATCCAAAATTTGTCATTATAGTTGAAAGGTGGGGCCAGTTGCCTAGGGGTCAGAGGAAAAGCAGACATTGAAACACAAGGATAATCCATAATCAAAAACGGAAAAATAATCTAGGGTCTAAACCAGAAAACACATGGAACATGGATACTATAAAACTTGAAAACCAAGGCTTAGACTTAACGACAAGGCGTGCACAATACGACCTCACACTGGAACTAGGAAAACAAGGTATACATAGGTAAACTGAAGAGACAGTAATACAAAACAGGTGAGAACAACCAAGACTTCGAGCTGCGTGGAGCAGGTGGCCACAGGCAGCGTAGAGTAGGTGAAGCTTTCTCCGAACCCCCACTGCAAACTGTCATCTTTACTGTAGGGAAATCATACTGAAGTTGACAGTCTGCATGGGGGCTGACTAATTTGATACATCCTCTAGCAGTGAAGTCTTCTATAATAAGTGAGATGCAGGCTGTAAATCAGTATGTTTATTAAGAGTAATCCAAAATACATCATCACAGTTCATTGCAGTGCAAAGGAATTCAATTCCGAATTCATTATAGCTTTAACATGGTCTATTTTGTTGACATTATCATCTGTTCAATGATGGAGACTTGAATACAAAACTGTTCATAGCAACTGCAGTCCCAAGTCATCTTTATGATTTCTAAGTGGTACCATCCACAGTAATCTAATCTCACTGATCTTTAGGCAGTCCACAACGGGCCATCCTCAGCAGCAGCGAGTGGTTTTCAGGTGATGTTCTCATTACTACTCCAGCTAGAAGTAGGGCATCAGGATGGATCAGGCAGGTCCAAGAGAAGAAGGGGCCAGCATCACTGGCATCTCAGGAGTAGCATGTGTAGTGAGAGAGTGATAGAGAGAGAGAGAGAGAGAGAGAGAGAGAGAGAGAGATTATTAGGTATGCTTATTGTCATGTAATGCTTAAAGAAATTGTACATTGTGTGCTAAATCAAGCAGGGTCTCCGGCAAGGCAGCATAACTAAAATGGAGAACTAGAAGGTAACATGAGAGCACCCTGAAACATAAAGCAGCTAGCCACTCCACCATCAACAAACTTGAGTGAACATGTGGGATTGGGGGCGCGACAGCATCCAAACATCCCATTTCACTAAAACACTCTATGCCTATGAACCCTCCAGATCTAACTATTAATAACTATAATTGACTAAACAAATATGCTTTCAACCTACACTTAAACACTAATGCTCCATAAATGTGGGGCTTTTATAAGAGAAAGCTCTGCCCCCTGCTTGATTGTAGGCATGACGGATCATAAAAGACCTTATAATATAAAAGACAAATGACATGGTATAATATCAAAAACAGTGAAAATGGTATATAAGGCATTAAGAGCAGTGCAAATGGTATGATATATGTGTAACATGGATGGGAGACATGAATGAAAGTAATCAAAGATAGTACAGTACAGTGGACAAAGATGCAAATTGGAATAGAGGTATTGAATATTAGTTCAGTGACATGAGTGGAAATCAAAGACACAACGGTACAACCGAATGGAAAGTGCAATTAGAAGAATGTGCAAGACTGTGCAAACTGTATAAAGTGGGTTTATGTGCAACGGTATGGGTGTGTGTGCTACAGAGAAGTATGTGGAAACTGTGCAATGGTGTAAGTTGATCTGAGTTCAAACAGCTATGGAGGAACTGGAGGCAGGGGATTGTGTGATGTTGTGAGGAGTTCAGCATGTTGATTGCTGAGAGAAAGAAGCTGGACACCAGTGATGTGTTCAGCAGTTTTCAGCACTCACTGGAGGGTCTTCAAGTTGGAGACTGAGCAGCTGCCATACCACACTAAGATGCAGTTCATCAGTAAGCTCTCAATGGAGCAGTGATAAATGTTTACTAGTATCTGAGTATACAGGTGAGCTTTCCTCTTCAAAAAGTACAAACACTTTACTTCTTGCACCTAAGAACATTCCTGATCAGGTTGAAGTGATGTGGTTCCAATGTTGAGGGTAGGCAGAATTTCAGACAACAAAGAATCTGCCTTTTGAAACACTTGCCAATAATGGGTGTGACGGTACCAGGATAGAAGTCATTGTGGGTCATATCCGTGGCATTTCTGACACTGGCACAATGGTTGCTGTCTTGAAGCAAGTGAGAACCAAAGCAAATGCATTACAGTCTTTCTGTTGGAACTGGTGGTGCAGTAAATAGTCTGCTCCTTAAAAAACTTGCTATAGATTTATAGTAGTTCTGATGGCACTGATACCTTTATTGAAGCCAAATGATGCTTTTATTCTTAGTTATAAGGATTCAAATGTAAGAAAATAATCATTTTTACTATTTATGACTAGTATTTTGAAAGATTATTGTAAATTTCTTATACAACTTCATTTTCTTTCTTTTATCTTGTATTATGCCATGTGTGGAATATAACGACCAAGATTATTTTGGAAAGGACTATTTGGTTTGGAGATTTAGGCATTCATATATAGCTAAAATTGCTAAAATAAAAAATACATGTTTGAGAAGCATAAAATCCAATTTTGACAAGCGACTAAATTAGGGCACCTGGCCTGCAGAGCTCTTGGGTAGTAACAGCCATTTTTCTCATAGTCAGACATTGTGGTTTCTCTGAGGACTACTGGCCAAGGAATGCCGAGCTTTTCAGCTCCATTAATGTAGGTCCAATTCAGGTCCACACTGGGGAGTGGTGGCCCATCAGCTTGGATCCTCATCAACCTAATAATGATAATGAGTCTTAATTGGTCACATAAACATTACAGCACAGTGAAATTCTTTTCTTCACATACCCTGCATGTTGTGAAGTTGGGGTCAGAGTGCAGCTCAGATACAGCACCCCAGGAGCAGAGAGGGTTAAGGGCCTTGCTCAAGGGCCCAACAGTGGCAGCTTGGCAGTGCTGGGGCTTGAACCCCCGACCTTCCAATCGGAATCTTAGAAAATGTGGTTAGTAAACTTGTCTGCTGAGTCGGACCCATCTTCTGCAGTGGCACAGTGCACTGCCATGAGACTGTCATACATCTCATCAAGAAATGGGGAAATAGTATTGTACAGGTCACCGTGGTGAGGCCCTGAGAGCAGCCTATTGAGTCTTGTGATGCAAGCATAGCTGTTCCAACCATATGGTCTTCATCCATCATTCGTTCCTTCGCCAGACTACTGAGAGAAAAATGGGCATATGACCTGAGGGATGCTAGCATGAGCTGGGCATGTTGCCACCCTATGTATGAAACCCACACTGGAAGAGTGTCCATGCTCGATAACTTGTTCCCACAGATACATGTTTTCTCATAGTGTGTAGGGGTTCCACCATCAACATGCTTTCATTGGAGCCCAATGTAGTGTGGTGGTTAGCTGGCTACAGCTACTGTTTGGAGAAGGCTATCCAGTCAATATTACTTTGACTGGCTTATTTATAGCTATGAACCATTTATAGCTGTAACCATTTAGTCAGTTGATAGTTGCTTGTCTTGACCATGAAATTGTGTTACTAAACCTTCACAAATGTTAACTGTATACACCTGTATAGAGTGAAGTGATGCTGGGAGCAGGGCATGTTTGCAGGAACACCTTTTTTCTTAACAACATTTTAGTTATTTTTAAAATGTATTTATTGTTCTAATTTACTTATCTATGTCATGGTAGTGCCAAAGGGTGCAGAATTACACTACCCATCAGCCCCAGCATATAACATGCCTAACTTATCACTCTCACCTGTGTCTCATTTTGCCATATATTTGTTATACCACTTTCTAGTAAATTCTAGTTTCTCAGTGTATCACAGTCAAGCAGAAAGCTTGACCAATCAGGTGCTCCTGGAGAAGAACTACCTGATGTGGGAGCAACGAAGGAAGGGAAAATGGGTCAGTGCCACACTGGTATTGCTCGAAGCCATGTGCCCCATAATGAAAGTTTTTTATTATGGGACTCCCTACTAGGCTGGAACCATCCAGCCTCCCTGCCCCAAAGAATATGCTATTATGGCTCATGGCCTTGCCATAGGCATCACTTTGTCTCCCTGCTTTGCCTTGGATGTTACTATGCCACACGGCTCTGCTCACCTTCCTACTCCACTATATATATACAGTGGTGTGAAAAAGTGTTTGCCCCCTTCGTCATTTCCTGTTCCTTTGCATGTTTGTCACACTTAAGTGTTTCGGAACATCAAACCAATTTAAACAATAGTCAAGGACAACACAAGTAAAC
>JAFFST010049008.1:0-10850 GCA_022414735.1 Noturus placidus | reverse complement strand
GATTGTGCCCTGCGATGGACTGGCACCCTGTCCAGGGTGTACCCCGCCTTGTGCCCCATGCTCCCTGGGATAGGCTCCAGGTTCCCCCGTGACCCTGAAAAGGAGTAAGTGGTTGGAGATGGATGGATGGATGGATGGATGAATTTTATATACTTTTGAAACATGTAAATGAAAAATTATGAACCGTGTAGCTCTCATCCTTAAAGATCAATAAGCTCTAAATAAGCGCTTATGTAGGTCTAATGTAGCCTTGAAAATGAAATCGGCACTAAGTCAGATTGATATACTTGTTATTACAGTGTTATTACACTGTGTATTATTAGTTTCACATCAATACCCGTTCAGCCTCGTCTTTTAGACGTCTTAAATCCAACTCACTTGGTATGCTATGTCACATTATAACCGTCGTAATCCTCTTAACATTGCAGGATGACACTACGCTAGAAAGTCCTTCGGCATGGGATCACCCGTACGGGATTCGAACCACCAACCCCACGACTGGTGGATTAGTGGACAACCCGCTCTACCGACTGAGACACAGCCACCCCAGTTATGACTGACTTATGTCAACGTGCCATGTCTGAAAGATGCCATAAGACTTGGTGATAATAATATGTGTATAGCACCTAACGAGTGCATTGTAACACATTCTGAACGTCCTCGTAAGTTATCGTACATGTGGCTTTGTTATAAAGTGTTAACGAAGAGATCCTGGGACGCTTATGCAGGTTTATGTCAGTTGTCATAAAGGTCTTATGAACACTTAAGCTATATAAACACTTTTATTTGACAAATGTTCACGTTTTCCTCATTTACATATTAAGATGTCTATGTAGCTTTCGATTCAATAAGGCTAACACGTGAATGAAAGGTCCAAGCTAGTGATAAAAACATGTTGTTTTCCGTTCCAATCTTTTCCAATACGGGATGAGAAACGTGATATTAGCCAAAACGAAACGCGTCAATCGACTCTATCGACAAACAAAACGGCAGCTGTGTTCAAATTGACAAAAGCCTTGATCTTTTGTAGAAAGGAATACGACTATCGGAAATGAAACCGCAACGTCCACTATGAGCATGAAAAAAACCCAAAAAAACAAAAGAACCACCGTTTTTTTCCTCCGCACCACAATCACAGAGCTCCCTGCGTGGCCGTGTGTACTGATCATTACACATTAGAGATCTTAGTGGGATGGCCAGCGTGGCAAATCTGTTGTCCTCCATCATCTTGAAAGCTGTGTCCAATCGTATTCATCCTCTACAGCAGGTAGCCCACTCGCCTCGGACACCGCGTTACGATTGGTTGGAGCTCTCTGACCAGGCCATGGGTCATCGGCCTGGCCGTACAGAGGCCACGTTCCTGACTGAAGTGCTCCAGCATGGCTGAAACAGTGATTAATGAGTGGTCAAGGCAGAGGCAGCTCTGTGGCACGACACACCCGCTGGGCATGAGCCCGGAAAACAGCAAGGTCTTTGTCCGCCGACGTTCGCTCTGTTCCTGATGTGCAATATGTTCCTGTCAACCTGTAGTCATACACTCCACTCCAACTCTCAAGCTTTAATACATCGGGGATCACACACTTTGCATGATGTGATGAACCGGAGTTGTTCTAACCGCTCTGAAGGTGATCAGTTTCCCATAGCAACATGCTCTGAAGTGTTTTATTCATCTTACACCACAGCAATTGACCAATAATCACAATTCTTTATTAATTAACAGTTTATCGTTTACGTTATGAAACAAGACAGTTCTTTGTTACTTGTACTTGATACCAAGAGACCACCAAATGCGACTTCCTGTTAGAGAAGTGCAGTATGTTCCGGCACGTCAAGCTGCACTCGTACATTTCACTTAAACCCCATGTCAGGGTTAAACGAGTTCTTTTTTTGGTTCTTTCTGTGGGCGTATGTTAAAATTGTATGTTGCTGAGACAAATTGACTTTGAAGTCGCGAAGCTACGTTTTCATCATGCGGCGTAGAAACCTACCCAAAGGCTAAGGTTGTATCTCATCCAACGTTATGACGTGTAATTTCTCGAATGCCAAGTCAATCTGTGGTGTTAGCACAGTATTAGAGCGGTATTAGCGTAGTATTAGCAAACTTCAGAAGGAGCTGAAACCGAGCCGTAAAGACACATGTTCCTACCAAGGAGATTTTTTTTTTTCAATTATCTCACATAATAAACATTACGTTCGCCAGATTCCAGTCTTGTACAACTTTGAATGACGAAATCCTGTTTGAGACGAACCTCTTGATGACACGCGATGAAGAAAATTACCGGAGCTATCGTGAATCTCGGAATACTGCAAACGTTCTGAGCTCTGCAGCTGCTTCAGTGTGTGGGTGGACTTTTTGTCTCCGGTGGACCTCAGAAACAGGCCGAGAATGCTCCGCACCCTTTCAGCTAATTGGCCGTGGGATGGCCTTAAAAATTATTGACAGTTGTGTGATATACTGCCTGCAGTATTGTTTCTTTGGGCCATTGTGTGTCACAGTAAATAATCCCCCATGCTCTGAGCATAGACCGCGTCCTGCCTGTGGAGCAGCATGGCTCCTCGGGTGACAGAGATGCTCTGCGGGGTATCGGGGTCTTCGGGAGCATCCCGCTGCTGCAAATTAGCCGTCGCCTGGCCTCTCTTTCTGCCGCTGTCAGTCGCAGGCCTCTGATGAGAGATTTGTTGATATGATAACTTGATTAGGCCTCAAGTCTGAAGAACCGGATGACAGAGAACCAGCAGAGCACAGACAGGCACGGGTCCTGCCCCTTAACCTCTACTCAGAAGACCAACACTCCCTGAAGGGTTTTATTCCTTTAATAGCACAGCAATTTACCAAGATGAGCCATTTTTATTCCTTATAGAACAATATATTATTTCAAGCAATTTCCATTCCTATATATGTATCCACTTATTGCAGGGGTACTCAGTAGGTGGACTCTGGATTGGACTGGTCCAAGGAGTCTCCCTATTGAGATCTTCCTCTTTGTGCTAGTTATCCGATACCTGTCTCGGTGCTTGTGTAAGCATACGAGTATAAACGTTTGGTTTGAATGTCCTTTTAAACTAGCGTGTTCAAACTAGCATGTCCTTTTAAACTAGCGTGATTCTGTCTGTAACAGAATCCTATGAACAAGCCAAGAGATAGCTTCCTTTCTGTTCTTAACGGTTGGAATGTGATGACAACATCCAATCAGAGCAGCGTAACAGCATCACTATGACAACGCAGTATTTCCAAACTCACCAGTCTTAACGTAATGACATTTCAACCTTTGATGTTTGTCAGGTAGCTACTTGGATTTCACGAGCGACGTTAGCAAATTATTAAGAGCTAGGAAAATGGCCCGCTCCGAATAGTCCGATACGAAGAGAAGGACAGTGAAAACCATGTGTTTAAAGATGACTGGACAGACAAGTATGCATGCAAGTATTCTCTCTCTCTCTCTTCTCAGAAGCACCAAACATATGTGCTTAATTTGCAACGAGACACTGGCGAGCATTAATATCGGTAGCGTTAAGCTCCCAAGATTTTATTGTTTATATACAGCGTTCTGTACGTACTTGATGGGACATACACTTGCTCACTCGTCTTTCTGTGTAGACCTTCATTGGTAAATGGACCACAAGGAATAAGATTTGTGTACCCCTGGCCTGTTGTAACTTTAACATATCGTTCACAAGGTTCTTTTAACGGCTTCAAAGGAACCCAATTTGGGAGGAACGCTTTACGATCGCCGCACCTACAACCTGGAGCGATCTTCAGGACACTTTGGAGTCTTTCAATCCGCTTGATGACTTTAAATACAAAGTCGATGAAAATGTAACTAATACCTCGGGTCACTGTCACTGTTTTTAAGTTCTGTATATTGTTTGTGTCTGCAGTGGGATGTATGGAATTGACAGGTCAATTTGTCCAAGACTCTCTTGGAAAAGAGATCATCTCAAGAGACTTCCTGGTTAAATAAAGGTTATACGTAAGGGGCGCATGGTGGCTTAGTGGTCAGCACTCACACCTCTATGGTCGGGGGCTCGATTCCCACAGTGGCCATGTATGTGTGGAGTTTGCCTGTTCTCCCTGTGTTTTCCGGTTTCGTCCCTCAGTCCAAAGACATGAATGGTAGGCTGATTGGCATGTCCAAAAGTGTCCGTAGTGTGTGAATGCGTATGTGATTGTGATCTGCGATGGATTGGCACCCTGTCCAGGGTGTACCCTGCCTTGTGCCCCATACTCCCTGGGATAGGCTCCAGGTTCCCCGTGAACCTGAAGAAAAGAATAAGATGGATGGATGGATGGACATTTATACGATGTGGAGCATTCAAGCGCTTAATCATAAGCATAAGTTTTTAGTTCTATAACAAATCCTCACTTACGTTATTGCGGCAGCAAACAGTCGTTTTTCTCGCTCTTGTCTTGAGAAAAAAAAAAAAAAAAAAACGCGGCTTGTGATGTTACCGAGAAACTGACACTGGAGACTCCTTATATATACAGTATATATATATATATATATATATCCATCCATCCATCTTCAACCGCTTACTCCTTTTCAGAGTCACGGGGAACCTGGAGTGGGCATAAGGCGGGGTGCCAGTCCATCGCAGGGCACACAATCATATACACATTCATACACTACGGACACTTTAGACACGCCAATCAGACTAACATGCATGTCTTTGGACTGGGGGAGGAAACAGAGTACCCGGAGGAAACCCCCGACACACGGGGAGAACATGCAAACTCCACACACACATGGCCCTGGCGGGACTCGAACCACGGACCCTGGAGGTGTGAGGCGGACGTGCTAACCACTAATATATATAAACCTCTCCTCAGAGTAAACTTGCCCATATTAACAATCAGATGGTTTGTTTGGTTATATTACAGCAGTTTTTGGTCCGTTACCAGGCGACAAGTTGTTCGTTTTTATTTGTTCATAATGGACATTGTCACAAAGCAATCATGTCGTGACTGCTACTGTTGTGAAATGGTTCAAGTTTTTCTTTCATATTTGTGCATCAGAACACAAATGGGAACTAATTGCAGGGTAGGAACTAAAATTGCGAGCGGGGAACTGAAGAAATGTCGCACCGGAAGATTGGTCCGAGGAATCATTCGAACGAATCGTTTGGATTTGTCACTTTAACGTGTTGCTTATCACCGTCGCCGTCATCGCGGCTCCGTGTCACTCTCGTGCGTAGAAAATGAACCTCGTCTGTCGCTCGCTAGTGTCGAGCTCGGTTTAGATCTGTCTCGGTCTCGGATCGTAAAAGAGTTACGGCTTTAAATGACAGATAAATCTCTTCACGCACTTTTTTTCCCCTTCAGAGTCATCTGGGTGTGTTAGTGTCAGGAGGAGGGGTTTTTTTTCCTATTATCATGCTCATTAAATTGGAATCTGAGAAGATTTATATCAAAATCTGGGATCAAACAGTCACGGAGCTGCTCTTGTGGTCATACCCTTCTTAATTTAAAGAGAGAAAAAACAAGAAAGAAATGAATGCACGGGAAAAGCTGCCATAATGAGCTGTACTATTCACTGATCTGGATCACGATCAAGCCACACCCTAGCTGTCCATGCACACACACACACACGCACACACACACACACACACACACACGCACGCACAAACACATGTTAACCTGACCCTGTGGTTCCCAGCTGCCCCGAAAAACACACACAAGCCCTACACAGGATGTAGCACATGTGTATCATATTAAGGACGTCTCTTCCCAGGACCTCAAGGTGCTATTGGATAAACAGCTGCTCCGCTCTGAGGGCTCAGAATCCCTGAGCTGATATTTCACACATCTGTACCAGGCCCAGCACAGGTGGGAATGCCTTCATAACAGATAAGTACAAGTCACTGTTGTTTCTTTCCACACTGTGAACAGGGACAGAGGAAGCCATTCAGCTAGTAAAAGGCTCATGCGGTCACACCGGGTCAGCACACGAAGAGAGACGTCAAGGTGCTTCGAAGACACTGCTGTAAATCCGGACGAGCAAGAAATTCGGACATTTCATACAAAGGCTGTAAGGAAGATAAGTCAGAGATCAGCTAGATCTGTGAACTACAGGACTACCGCCATTCCCTTAGATCCCAGATACTGCATACTGATTTGCTTGTGCAATATTTTGCTTTTTACATTTATTCATTTAGCAGACACTTTTATCCAAAGCGACTTACAAATGAGACACACTCACACACCAATGGTAGTAGAGCTGCATGCAAGGTGCTAGCTTGCCATCGGGGGCAACTTAGGGTTCAGTGTCTTGCCCAAGGACACTTCGGCATGGGATCACCCGGGCCGGGATTTGAACCACCAACCCTACGATTAGTGGATTAGTGGACAACCCGCTCTACCGACTGAGACACAGCCGCCCTGCAAGGTGTACCGTCTACAACCCGGGATGTTTGCGTCAAATGATCATGTGATCATGCACCATTCATGGCCTCCAAGCGTTCGAAAAGGCGCTGGATTAGAGGAGAAACGTCGGCTCTTATTTCAATTTGGTTACAGGTTACAGTAACAATTTAAAAAAACACAATAATAATAATAATAATAATAATAATAATAATAATAACACAAACTATGCGTGATTTTTCAGTTTGTTACTCGGGAAGGGTTTAATTTCTTGCAGAGGGACATACAGAGGGACATACAGAGGGACATCCTGCACACTTCAAGACTAGGATCAAACATATTTTTTTTTTACTAACATGAGGCAACATCTGCATGGAAATCCACGAGCATCTGTAAATAATAGGTCACTCAGCCTGAAATTTTCATCCGAGGCAGAGAAGACAGAGAAACACACCGACATGGCTGATAGGAGCGCCTGTAAAATAAGAAATTACCCCAGGGCTCCATGTGGATAGAATATGGTATTGAATATGAAGCTGTTTATAGCTTAATGATGGATGAATGGATGATAGATCTACAGCAGCATCTGGAAGGTTATTCCTCCATGTCCGAAAACAAGTCCGGATCATTGTATCTGACTCTTAACTAGGTGAGTGGGATTGGGTAGTGATGCGCAACCCGTGGCTCAGAAAGTGTCCTTTCATACGGCGCTGAGCGTGACAGAATTCACACAGCCACAGGGTACGGATTTCATTTACATTTTATTAAAGACCTCTAGTGTGCATTTAGCAGTGGATTTAAAATTGATTTAAAACCGTGTAAATGGCATCATTTGGAAAGCACTAAGGCCGTGTTTACACTAGTACATTCTCGTTTTAAAATGCATAACTGTTGCTACGGTTACACCTTTACGGTTTATGCTACTCCGGTGTTTTCCAAACACAAAAACGAGAGACTTTCGGAAACACTGTATTAGTTCGAAAACTCCGGGCTCGCGTTTCATTTACATTTATTCATTTAGCAGGCGCTTTTATCCAAAGCGACTTACAAATGAGACACACTCACACACCAATGGTAGCAGAGCTGCATGCAAGGTGCTAGCTTGCCATCGGGGGCAACTTAGGGTTCAGTGTCTTGCCCAAGGACACTTCGGCATGGGATCACCCGGGCCGGGATTCGAACCACCAACCCTACGATTAGTGGATTAGTGGACAACCCGCTCTACCGACTGAGCCACAGCCGCCCAGTTTCAGTGTAAACGGACCAAAACAAAGACTTTTGAAAATGAAGGTGTGGCTCCACCCATGGCTCCACCTTGATCGTATACACAACAACACGGAGACTGAACCGCGAGCTTTTCTGTCTTTGTCGTCATTCTGAGCCGCCATTATAGTACAATTCTGTATTTTATAACACTGCAGCTGCTACATGCGCAAGAGGCGAGCTATGATTAGAGCGATCGCTAACGAATCTCATTTCGAGAAGCGTAATCCCTACACGTAACACCGGTTTGGACCAGCAACCAACTTCCTGTTTACACTTGTACTGTACGCGCATGCCCAGTGTGCATGAATGGTCATGTGACGTGCGTATTTGGTCGTGTAGCATGGACGGAGATCGTTTCTGAAACACAGCGGAAACACCAGCGCGGACGAGGATCGTTTTCATTTTAAAACCAAAACGCACTCCGTGTAAACAGGGCCTTAATGTACTTCTGCACTTTTTAGGATTTATTTCATTTAAAAGAAACGTGAGACAAGTTGGAGCTTGCCTGGGCACGGACAGCCTGGCCAATGTCCTCTATTGTCCATGATTATCCTTTCCGAGCAGCTGAGTTGAATACAAACTGTCAGCATTTCCCTGCGTGCTGTCACACCCTCCCGATGATGGGTCTGACAAACAAAAGGAGGGTCAGGGCAGATTGGCAAGGGGACTTTCCAAGGGGCTGCATTGTAAATTAACACTGCATGGAGGTTAGAGGACTCGACAAGAGCTGTAAACATTTCTGCTTACTGTCAGACCCTCACACGATCCTTCCTGCCAGAGGAATCCAGATCCTTACAATCTTTATGTCTCACTGGGAGGAATAACAGATGAGTCAGAGTACTCTCTGTCTGTCATTGGTTTTTCATTTCACGGCACGATTTGATTTGGTAATCCGAATCCAGAACTATCTGCACCCTGTTTGAGCTCCTGGGTCTGTTTCCCAATACCCGTAAAAATAGAAGAGGAGTTTTAGTAGAGGATTAGTAAAAAAAAAAAGTTATATTTCCAGGATATATTTCCGTTACATACATTCTCTATTCACATAACAGAACGAGATGCTAACCTACAAGATACAGCAAACAAAGCCAAGGGTGCCATTACTTTATTCACAATAAAAAAATGGAAGAGATCAAAACGAATCGACAACATTCCATTTTATTAGGAAACTGTACGCTTTGTGACTCCTAAAGCTACCAGACAACGGCGATTAGAAAAGAGAAGGAATCTTTGACAAACTGAAGGTCACCGTCTAAAGGTGAGGAGATAGTGTCGATTACAGTTCTCTCGTCGTTTCTATGGTAACAACTTACACACACACTTGCACAGCAATCGCTCCATGTAAACATTCTTTCTTTTTTTGTAGGGAGATGTTTAATTCACATTCATGGAAGGAGTCTCCAGTGTTAGGTTTTCAGAACTTCTGGGTAACATGATGACGCAAGATGTATTTTCTTTTTGTCTTATTAACTTCAAAAGAGAGAGAGACAGAGAGAGAGAGAGAGAGAGAGAGAGAGAGAGAGAGAGAGATGGTGGGAAAGAGACAGAGAGACAGAGAAAGAGAGAGAGACAGAGAAAGAAAGACAGAGAGAGAGACAGAGAGAGAGAGAGACGGTGAGGAAGAGAGAGAGAGAGAGACAGAGAGAGAGACGGTGAGAAAGAGAGAGAGAGAGAAAGAGAGAGAGAGAGAGAGAGAGAGAGAGAGAGAGAATGAATGGATAAAAACTATCGCCTGCGTTCTTTACTATCTAGCGTTTGTTATAATTGGGTCAGTTACTGTGCTTTATGAGGAATGAACCCATTCAGGACACGCTGTTATAGGAAAATCATTTCACAACTTCAGGGTCGTAACTTCAGTATTTCCTGTCATGGTTTAAGCCCTTACCTATTTCTAGCTCCGCCCACTCATTCCTGTTCGAGACTGTATCAGACATACGGAAGTGTAAAAAACAAACCAAAAAAATGTGACAATGACAGACGTGTGTCTCACCTCCTTGTGTCAGACTTACTGAGTGTGTGACCTTATACAGCTCTACCCAGGACTGTGTGTGTGTAGGAACAAGCACAGTAGCATCATGGTGGGAGAGTGACAGGCAGGAGGGGGTCAGGGGTTACAAGGACACAAAATCTGGTTTATCACTCTCTGTAAGGCATCTGTTGCTTCTCATCAGAGGAACCGCCCAATTCGACTAAACATCTCTGGACGAGATAGAAATCAGTCTTTCCTTTTAAAATCACCAACTTGGGGAAAGCAATGGCAAACTACCCCACACCTTCTGCCGAAATGCTTTGTGGATCACATCGATGAAATACATGGAGAGTGATGACCCGTAATGTGACCGAAGGTCGGTCTCGACTACATTTACATTTACATTTATTCATTTAGTAGACGCTTTTATCCAAAGCGACTTACAAATGAGACACACTCACACACCAATGGTAGCAGAGCTGCATGCAAGGTGCTAGCTTGCCATCGGGGGCAACTTAGGGTTCAGTGTCTTGCCCAAGGACACTTCGGCATGGGATCACCCGGGCCGGGATTCCAACCACCAACCCTACGATTAGTGGATTAGTGGACAACCCGCTCTACCCACTGAGACACAGCCGCCCACAGAGATAGAGAGAGAGAGAGACATTGTACGTATGAACCCTGACGTGTTCAGGTAGGCTTCATATAGCACAAAGTTCATATAGAACGAGTGAGGCTGTTCTCAGCCATGACGCCAAGTGTCAAATAAAATCGAGTGTTCAAGAAGAAATCAAATTCATCAATAACAATTCATGCACTAAACACTATGGGCATGATGACTATCACACACTGTGGGCATGATGATTATCACACACTGTGGGCATGATGATTATCACACACTATGGGCATGATGATTATCACACACTATGGGCATGATGATTATCACACACTGTGGGCATGATGATTATCACACACTGTGGGCATGATGATTATCACACACTATGGGCATTATGATTATCACACACTGTGGGCATGATGATTATCACACACTATGGGCATTATGATTATCACACACTATGGGCATTATGATTATCACACACTGTGGGCATGATGATTATCACACACTATGGGCATTATGATTATCACACACTGTGGGCATGATGATTATCACACACTGTGGGCATGATGATTATCACACACTGTGGGCATGATGATTATCACACACTATGGGCATGATGATTATCACACACTGTGGGCATT
>JAFFST010049007.1:62387-75398 GCA_022414735.1 Noturus placidus | reverse complement strand
CACACAGGGCCATGATGGTTTGGATTTTTTTTCACCTTTAATAATAAACACCTTCATTTACAAATTGCATTTTGTGTTTACTTGTGTTGTCCTTGACTATTGTTTAAATTGGTTTGATGTTCCGAAACACTTAAGTGTGACAAACATGCAAAGGAACAGGAAATGAGGAAGGGGGCAAACCCTTTTTCACACCACTGTATACACACACACACAACAATTACTAGCATCTTAGTGAAGAGAAATGTTTCTACAGCTGCCATGTGTAATCATCTCGAGTTCCCTCAATGGTTGAACATCCGGATGTGCATATATCCGCATATATTCCTAAACTATGTAGTGTTGGTTTAGATTAATAGGACCTAATGATGACTTGGGTGAGATTATGAAAAGGGCAGTTGTATATTAAGATAATTAATATTAGATACAGTTTTGTATTTGAATTATATTGCTATTTATATGTCCTATAGAAATTTTTTCCTAATTCTTTTCTGCCATGGTATTAAAGAATGATTCCCCATGCCAGTTAACACCTTTTGGTATTTTTTGTATTACTATTATAGTATTGCATAAAAAGTATTTAATGTGGTTTTAGTAGAGTAGTCATCAGTTTTGTTTATTTGTATGTTTCTATTTGATCATGAATACAAAATATTTGACAACTGTTATTTAATTAAAAATTTAAGTTTGTGCATCCTATTCTGTTTGCCTTTCTACCACCATACAGGGATGAGCTGTCAGAGTCAGCCTACATCCATCAACTGCTGGGTCTAAATCTGCTCTTCCTGCTCTCACAGAACAGAGTGTCTGAGTTTCATACAGAGCTAGAGAGGCTGAGTGCTAAAGACATCCAGACCAATGTCTACATCAGGCACCCTGTTTCATTAGAGCAGGTAAATGGAGCATCAACTTTGATATGACCTGCAGCTCACATCCTTACAGGTGCTCAAAGCTGAGTCTACATGAACAAGATAATCTGATAACTAATAAATTAGAGTTTGGCAATCATTCTATTAATCTGTTTATATGCACCTAATCTGAAAATAGTAAAACTCGTGGTCTAAACAAGGTAGTCTGCAATTAGATTTCTTTCTAAATAGTTGCCACCTCCATATCACCCCTAGATACACAGCGCCTTCATTAATGTATTTTAGGTCATTTAGAAGATGAATATGCATGATTTCAGGATCAGGTAAAAAAGAATAAAGGTAGTGTAGTCCGTGTTTTAGTGGGTTGTTATGGAAAGAGTATATTCATAAGGTGACTTACCTAGCTCTTTTCTCGTCTGCGTCACTTTGAGCAGAAGCAAGTTGTAAGGTTACATTTGTTGTGTATATAGTGTCCTCCACTAATTTTGGCAACCTTAGTAAATATGAGCAAAGAAGGCTGTGAAAAATTGTCTATTGTTTAACCTTTTGATCTTTTGTTTAAAAATGATAATTCTCTGCTCTTATGATATGAAAGTTACAAAAAAACCTACAGGTTTATAAAAAAAAATTGTTAAATATAGGTGTGCAACAATTATTGCCACCCTTTTACTCAATACATTGTGCGATCTCCCTTTGCCAAGATAACACTGAGTCTTCTCCTATAATGCCTAATGAGGTTGGAGAATACATGCCAAGGGATCTGAGAGCATTCCTCCATACAGAATCTCTTCAGATCCTTCACATTTTGAGGTCCACACTGGTGGACTCCCCTCTTCAGTTCACCCCATAGGGTTTCTATGGGTTTCAAGTCAGGGGACTGGGATGGCCATGGCAAGACCTTGATGTTGTGTTCAGTAAACCATTTTGTGTTGATTTTGATGTATGTTTTGGATCATTGTCCTGCTGGAAGATCCAACCATGGCCAATTTTAAGCTTTCTGGCAGAGGCAGGCAGGTTATCATTTAATATTTGTTGATATGTGATTGGGTCCATGATGCCATGTATCCTAGCAAAATCCCTAGGTCCTCTGGCAGAAAACAGTCCCAAACCATTAAAGAGTCACCACCATCTAACCATGGGCATAAGGTACTTTTCCATATGGATGCCTCTCTGTGTGCACCAAAATCACCTCTTGTTTTTATTGCCAAAAAGCTCTGTTTTGGTTTTATTTGACCATAGAACCTGACCCCCTTTGAAGCTCCAGTAGTGTCTGGCAAACTGAAGATGCTTGAGTTTGTTTTTGGTTAAGGGTATAGGATTTTTTTTTTTCTTGAAACCCTTCCAAACAATGTGTGGTGATGCAGGTGATTTTTGGATTGTAGTTTTGGAGATTTTCTGACCCCAAGACGCAACTAACTACTGAAGTTCTCCAGCTGTGATCCTTGGAGAATTTTTGGCCACTTGAACCATCCTTTTCACAGTGCATTGAGACAATAGACACGCATCCAATTCCAGGTTGATTCATAACATTTGCAGTTGACTCGAACTTCATTATTGTCCTGATGGTGGAAATGAGCATTTTCAGCACTTGTGCTATTTTCTTATAGCCACTTCTCATTTTGTGAAGCTCAACAATCTTTTGCTGCACAGCAACTAGATTCATTGGTCTTACACATTCTTATGAATAACTAAGGGAATTTGGCCTATGTGTTACCTCATATTTACACCCCTATGAAATAGTAAGTCATGGTTGAGCAACTTCCTGTTCCTAGTCACCCAGATGTACAAAAAAATGTAAATATCAATGGTAATATACTTCAAATATATATCTTTTTTGAGTTCATAGGTGTGCCATTAATTGTTGTGCACATATATAATTTATTTATTTTTTTTTTGCTAAATGTGGTGTTTGCGATTGTTTATCAATGAGAGCAGAGTATTTTTTAGAACAAAAGATTAAACAATAAAGAATTTTTTACAGCCTTCTTTGTTCATATTTACCTAGTGTGCCAATGTTAGTGGAGGGCACTGTCTGATTTATCTCGTATGTGTACAGGATGTTTGGATGAGTTAATTAACCGCTAGTAAAGCACTTACCGGTGTTCATTCAATGTTCAGCTTCAACTTGCGCAGCTTAAGCAGGTAAATCCTTGCATTATTGACTGACTGGATTATTTAAAACACTAGAACTATTCTTTCTAGAATTTTCTTCTTCCAAAAACATTGTTCGTGCATTGTTAATATCTTGTGTTTTTTCAACAGTATGCTTTATTTAAAATCTGTTCGTGTTTGCTACACATCTTAAATTCGACTGCAGTTTTTGAATGCGAATGTGGATTTTTATCTTCAATTCAACGAATATTCGAAGTTTAAATTTAACAGCCCTAAAGTAGATAAGAGGGTGGATGCAATACGAATGGCTAAAATGTTGGTGTGCTGGGAATCTCCCCCTTGTGCCTGGGAGCTAAGACATGTTGCATGCAGAAGCACTCATTTGAACCCTCTTGTCTGTGTTGTAATGTTCAGTGTTTTGATGCGTCTTATGTTTCATGTTACTGTTCCCCAAGTTATTGATTTAGTTCCATTTTCTCATTTGTGTATTTTGGATTATCCCTGCTTTTGCTGGGAAATCCAAGTTGATTCACAATTTGGATTTGTCTCCCTACCTCTCAAATAAAATGCTTAAACTACATTTGCATCCATCTCTACTTGCAGAGCATGGCATGGTGATGTTCATTCTTAAGTAAACAAACATGCATGTACGCACAATGGGCAAGGTCATGTCCATATATTGTACGATAAATCTATGAAGTAATTATTGTGTGAGGCCTATATTTACGCACACTTCGACCAAGCCCTGGTGGTAGAAAAGTGTAATTACAGATGCACTTTTATGGGGAGCTCTCATCCCATTTATTGTCCATTGTGTCAGCATAATTAACAATAACTGACTATGGTCACTATAGGTTGCAGACAGGTGACACAGATTAATCACTGCATTGCATCACCAAGAGTGATGAGTGGATCATTAGTTCATATTGTTTGCCCAGTGCAGTTTTACTTGATCTCTGTTCTAGTGTGCTGTCCCTGCCTGAGAACAAGGCCGATTTTGTTCTCTTGGGATCCTGGCCACAGTTGTGACATTATTGGTATTTGAACTGGTGATCTGCAGATGATTGGCTGAATGCTTTTCTGTTGCATTCATATGGCTTACACTGCAGTATATTTCCAAATACAGTGGCAAAAAAAGGTAACAATAATTAGGAATTTTCACACATTTATTTCTTAGACAAATCACTTCTAAAAGTGTCAAACAAACCTTTCCACCGCTTCACACAATATCTGCTTTATTGTCTGTGAAGTAAATTTTAATCAATTAATTATTTTATTTATTTATTTATTTATTACTTTTTGACGTGCTCCACTTTGTCAACAACAAGCAGTGCCTTGAGCAAGCTACTGGGCTTTTTAACACTATATATGGTGTGTCCTTATGCATGTAATGTACAGTGTGTGAGATTCATCAATGTCCATTGCATACTACTGTGCATACGCACATGTGATAAATGCCAAATGCTTTGTGCATACTGAGAATTTAGACTTCGTTCCATGCAAGCTTTGAAAAATGAGACCACTAATTATTGGATTAAAATCAGTGTGTTTTGAGATCTAATAATCAATTATTCTTTGATCTGATAGTATGTTCTTGTTTACTTTATATAATTAATTCTAAATGACCACTTGATATGTTAACTGGCAAAATACCATCTTTTATTTATTTGATAAGAGTTGTGCATTTGCCGAAAACAAAACCAACAAAAAAATTTTTTATTTCTGCTGTAGTACCTGATGGAGGGCAGCTACAACAAAGTTTTTCTTGCAAAAGGGAATATTCCTGCTGAGAGCTATACGTTCTTCATAGACATTCTTCTTGA
The DNA here is from genome assembly GCA_022414735.1 of Noturus placidus. Taxonomy (NCBI): domain Eukaryota; kingdom Metazoa; phylum Chordata; class Actinopteri; order Siluriformes; family Ictaluridae; genus Noturus; species Noturus placidus. Next base: position 70,597 of record JAFFST010049007.1, on the reverse strand, counting down.
CACTATTCGGTATGTACTGTTGACATGTATCCACTGAATTTTATAATGACTTTTACACCTAGGAGGTTACCTAATTAAGAATAACTCTGTGCCATAGCCAAACTAATGGAGATCATGGAAAGTGCATGCACTGTGATATCTTACTAGTCACTGCAGTAATTAATAAATGTGAACAGTTCAGTTTTAATATTAAAAGGTTATCATGCTTTATTATCCAGATTATGGTTACTTCCTTTCAGTGTTAGTAATCACAGTACTGTAGATATGATCTGCACTAAACAGCATGACTGCTTCTGCATAGGTCTCTTTATGCTGGATTAGGCATGTTACAGCAGGAACTTGGAGAATTTGGGGTCTGATGTACTGGATATAAAATACAATAAAAATCAAGTAAAGGGACATTGCTGTACAGGAATATGTACTGTTGTGTATGTTTCCAGATACACATGCTACAGTTGTAGTTAATATAATTAAATGTCAACACATTCACAAAATAATTGACGTCTTCAACTTTTACTTTTTAAGTGACGAGATTGCAGGTTGCATAGAGAAGGCATATGAGCAGATTCAGTTCAATGAGGCGACAAGGGTCCTTTTCTTCTCCTCGCCAAAAAAGATGACCGAATATGCTAAGAAAGTAAGTATATGCTGTAGTTTGGGGTTTTTTTTTTTTTTTATCAAACCTGTAAGTGTGGCCAGAACTGAAACCTTTCAATGTTTAAAATAGTTAAAAGACTACAACTGATTTATTTTTTTTTTCTTTATGAACATAACATTAAAAAAAAAAAAAAACCTGTTTCCATTGTCTTTTCTATGTTGCTGCTCTTATGAATGTAGAGGACTTGTCCAATAACTCTTATTTTATCTTATAGAGAGGCTGGACACAGAGCCCTGATGGTTACTACTCTTTCAGTCCTCAGCAACAACGAACAGAGGAAGTAACTATTCCTTCTACAGAACTGGCCCAACAAGTCATTGAATATGCAAGACAGCTTGAAATGATTGTGTAACTCAGTTACATATGAACCCCTTAACTGCTACGACCATACACACTTACTTTAGATGAATACATTATAATTCAATGTGATTTGAACATTCACAATGTAAACACCAAGCATCTGCTGTGTGGAAAAGATGGGTTCCACAGGACTGGTGCTATTAAGTACACACATGCACATGTTTTATCACTTATTACTCACTTGTGCCTGGGATGAGCTGATGTAAGGGGATCAGACAATTCAGTGTGCTCATTGTGGGGTGAAAAGCATGTCTTCAATAAAGTTTTTGTGACACTTTCGTACACTGATGACGGAAGCAATGAAACACTTTCTTCAAGTTGACATTTGTTTTTCATAGGATTTTTCTTTCTCTATAATATAAATGCAAATATCAAGACAACTGGGAAGGGAACATGGCTCTGACTAATGTGTGCGAGTTAAATTTTATCAGAAGCCAAAAACTCGATGACCTGTTCTTTGTTGCCCTCTGAGTGTTTGCAGAATTACTGCACATTTAGATGCCCATGCTTTGTATCCTAGCAACTGAAAATGGGTTGCTGTGAAAGTTTGCAGGTGCTTTTTAATTGGTCATTTCTTGTACCCATTAATGGGCTGAGCTATATTTGATCAAAAGAATACAGCTGTTTTTTTTTCTTATAATGGTCAGGGTTGTGATAATTCTGAATAATAAAATATTAGTTTTCTTTTTCTGAAATCCAGTAATCACTGCTTTTAAGAACTATGAATGCACTTGACACACAAACGTCACATTTATTTTTAGGTAAATTCTGGTGTAGTTCACCTTATGCAATATAGGGACAGTAAATTCTGATTCAAATGAAAGATGGGTTCAAATTAATAAAACTGCAGAAAACCAAAAGGAAGACATTCTGCCATTATTGTCTCAATCTCTGAGCATGTTTGGAACGTGTGGAGACCTTTTAGTTATATATATTTATAACATTTTTTTGTTATAAATTTAATTTACAGTGGACTAACTTTACATTTCTGCCAATGAGCTACACAAAAACATATCATTTAATAGACATTTTCTTCAGTACTTTGTAGAAACTCCTTTGGCAGCAATTACAATTTTAATTCATATTGGACAAGTCTACAAGCTTTTTACACCTGTATTTTGGTAGTGACAGATCCTCTCAAGCTGTTTCAGATGTCTGAATTGTCATCTTCAGGTTTTTTCACAGATACAATATCTGGTTCACTCAAGGGCATTCAGAGACTTGTACCAGTGCTAATCTATCATTGTCTTGGCTGTATGCTTCAGGTAGTTGTGCTGAAAGATTGTGTGCACTGGAGCAGCTTTACTTCAAGGACCTCTATGTATTTGGCTAGAATTCTGACCAGTCTCCTCATATTTGCCACTAAGACGTACCCCGTAGCATGATGGTATGGATGGTATTAACCAGTTCATGAGCAGTACCTGGTTTTCAACAGATGTACAGTTGAGGCCAAAAGTTTACATACATTTAAGATAATGATAATCACAAATTTGTCACAAATTCACACATTTCATGCTACCATACATTTCTTTTGACAAGTCAATTAGAGCAACTATTTTGTTCACAGAAGTGATTTTTAAACAATCTATTAGAAAAAGATTGATTTAATCTTTAATTTATTGTATCAGAATATTTGAACATTTTGCATTATTTCTTTTACTGCTGTTGCTTTAGATTAACTTTTATTTGTATATGTATTTATAGCTTCATCCTCACTGCCTTGGACATGTCAAGATAAGCATACAGAAGTGCTATGAACTGGTCGGGTGGTGTGGCTTGTACTGTTACTGCGTGTGTGGTTGTAATGGAATTTTTTTTGCCATTCTTTGATGTTCTGTTGCATCTGCTGGTGAAGTGGGAGATTTAGCAATGTTGCATGTACTACCTTAGAGCAGTGACAGTGGTGAGTGTTTGTTAAAGGTTGATGTCCTGAAGTTTCCTACCTTATGTGTGCTGTTATGTGTACTGAGAGTGGTGACTTTGCAGTTTTGGTTTTGTCTCCTGCTGACTCCAAAGCTGAAGCTTCTAATGAAGTTTCTGGAGCTTAGTATGATGCATGTTCAGGGGTGGAGAGACCTTTGATATTTACTTTTGCTATTGGATCTGCTGGGGACAGTTTCATTGCTTCAGTGGTACTCTCAGTAGCAGTGATTTTGCTCAGTTTTTTGTAATGGTATGGTGCTTATCTTGGCTTTTTTTTTCTTAAACAGTTTACAATTTGCCTTTTTCTTATGGTGTACTGGGCTAACCTTCGAAGGGGTACCTTTGACAGTTTCCTCAGAAGGAATGACATTCAAAGCTTTACTCATTACATTTGCAGATATTCATGTTCATTGACATATTCACTCCTGAATAGAAACCAATTTGGGTATTTAAAGTCATATTTTGGATATTAACATTAACGTAAATTTCCTAAAAAATAATAACAACTTTTAAAAATGCTACATTCACTCACTTATGGAGGAAACCTAAGAATGATCTTATCTTATAATAGTTGATAGTGATATATATATACACAGTATTTTCTTCAATTATGGGCAATATGAATGTCACTCTCAAATGTTCTGTATTACAGTGTTTACAGTGTAAAATAAACAATTTATAAAGAAAGAGAGAACATATTACCCACCCCTAATGTTATGCTCTTAATTTACAGCTGACCACATTTTCAATTTATCAACCTGTAAGTTTTAGTAGATGAACACAACACTGAACAATGATAAACTTTGAGATGAAAACCTGAGATGAAAACCTCCAAGGGAGTCTCTCTCTCTCTCTCTCTCTCTCTCTCTCTCTCTCTCTCTCACTCACTCACTCACTCACTCACATATCCAGCTCAGTCATGACTGGACCCAAAGAGACAATCTCTGTAGAATAACTTGTACAGAAACACCTGCACCCTATATGCAAGATGACTAAATTCTACTAAACCAAAACACATTCATCATTTGTTTCTTGTTACTGTCTGTAGTTGTTTTTTTCACTTGCAAGTTACACCAAAACAGTTTAAATTAAAGCACAAAGCTGCCAGAGCCTTCTGTGTACTTCAAAACCAGATGAAAACTGCACATTCAAAACTCTACTTTTCTGTTCCCCAGAATGATCTGATCTATAAGGATGGTGCCAAGATGGACCATTTATCAGTTCGCGAATCATGTTGCAGCTTTGAGACATTGAGTCCTGCACCTATTTTTCCCCAGCGTGCCATGGACCATGCAAGTCAGTGAACACCAAACACCACACAGGGGTTGGGTGGTGTTGCTGAGGTTAGGCTTAATTAGCTATAGAAAATATTGATTGTCTCAATTTCTAGTAGAATGATTTATTATTTTGTAACCTGAATTTGACCTGATTGAGTGCTGTTTCCTATGACCTATCTAGTATACAAAGCACTGTTTTGCTCTTCTTTCTTTCTCTTTCCCTTGTGCTCTCTCTCTCCTTGTATCACTGAGTCGCATTTTGCACACACATACAAATGCCCACATTTTTCTGTTCAGTCTGTTTCTGCTTGAGTCCCCTATAAATCCATCCCAGTTATTTTAAAATACGTTCTTGGAGCACATTGTGTGGGACCTTTCCTTTCAAATTTCCCAGTAGTTGGTTCATTCCTCCTTTATGCATGGATGAGCATGTATCGCAACACTCCGTTTCTTCTAAAACCAACTGCGAGCATGCCCTTTGTTCATGCACACTCACATTTCAATGCAAAACACACACACACACACGCTCATTCAGAACATTCACATTGCTACTAACTTGTGTATGCTGATTTATATACTTAATAAGAATAATTCTTTTGAACTGATCTTGTATTTGCTATCAAAACAGAAGCCAAGCTACTACTGAAGCTGTAGTTGCACCATTCTAAAATTGTTACTGCTATAAAAATAATTTTGCTACATTAACGGTGAAAACCTGCAACACTTTGAATCATCACAGAAGGCATAAAAGCTTTAAAATGATAATTTCTCTTGGTATATATCTATTATACCTATAGAATAGTTTAGGGCTGCATGATTATGGCCAAAATGATAATCCAGATAATTTTGATCAATATTGAGATCTCAATTATTTATCACGATTATTAATTGGTTTTAGTGACAACATATTTTTATTGCACCTTCACATTTATTAACTTTTCTCATGCCACAATATAGCACACAAGTAGGCATGAGAAAACTTGAGCTTGTCAATTATGACAGAATTTAGGAACAGTGTGAGCCATGACAAATTCATTTACCTTCTGATAAACTAAATTTCATATTTTCAGTTAATTTTACAGGCTGTTTGCAAAAAAACTACTGTTAACCTGTTCCATCTTGTAAACAACACAATGAACATCAATGTTCAGTGTTTGAAGTCTGCTCCTCTTAAATATATTTAAAGCTACACTATTAGACATTTTCCGCTGTCATGGTTCTGGGCTGGAGTCAGTTCTCAAACCATTCTGTGTATATTGTGTATATATCTAAATAATCTCATATAGGATGGGATTAGGTAGGTTCATTTACCCATCACATGGGAAGCGCTTTAGTTTAATGGTGTTCATTCCTGATGCTCCGATCAGGACTTTGACATCCGATCCAGATACCAATCTATTTTTGTTTAAACTTAATCAGGAGGTCTATCATGGTCACTGTTAATTGAGTTAAAATAATAGCAGAGATACTGTTGGTTAATTGATAAATAAACAAGCATAAAATATTTATTTTTAAATATCTTAAAAACAATAGAGTCCTAACTAAAAGTAGACTAAGACAAAAATTATCCATATCAGGAAAAAGGCTAATAGCTTTCTAAGGAAATAGCGAACTAACCTTAATGTCAAATTGATATTAAATGGAACCCATAGTAATTAAACATTATTTCATTTTTCATTTTATTAAATGATTTATTTATAACTAAGCACATTTTCTGTCTTTACATTTTAGCAGTTTTATTTTTGTTTGTTTATCAGCTTTAGATTCGTTCCCCCAGTACATTGTCCATGTCTGCTGATAATATTGTGTTTTGGGGGAATTAAATCAAAACATGGAAAATGGCTTCTTTGCAGTATTTCCATACTTGTTCAGTTGAATAAGGAGATGAAAAGCAGTGTGAACGTAACTGTTGCTCAGTGTAGATGCATTTTGGAGTTGTAGTTTTTATCCTGGTTGTTTTATACAACTCCGAACAGGTCTGTCGCACCAATGCGAATAAATATTTATTCACAGGTGCACAAAATACTTTTCAGTCACAAATGCGATTGAAATGGTCGCACTGTAGAGCCCTGAGTTTATCTGCAAAGTTTTTTCCAGTTTGGCGTGATGACGTTTAATGTCCTCGACATCCTCTGTAGTGCCATTTAGCATAATAATGTCATGCTTTCTCCTCGCGCAAAGTGATGGAGCTCGCAGCAAAGCTGGCAGCTCGAGGGCTAAAATGCTAACTCCGTTTCGGGGTTTTGGCATATGGTTTTGAATTTAGTCTATTACCCAAAAACACTTAGAAATTCATCTAGAAAAAGATACTCACATATTCAATTTGGAGACAGAAAAAATAAGTGGCTGAGGAAAAAAGGGTCCAAGTTTATTCGTTCTGTTCCACCATCCGAAATTCAATCAAATGAGAATTCTCAGACAAGATTCCAAAACACCCCGATACGAGAGCTCTTTTTATACCTCCCCTTTTTAGGAATATACCATAGTGTTTCGAAAAGTAGCTTATCGCGATACCATAGTGTTTTGAAAAGAGCCTTTTTCGAATACCATAGGGAACACAGTGGGGGAAAAAAGTATTTGATCTCCTGCTGATTTTGTACGTTTGCCCACTGACAAAGAAATGATCAGTCTATAATTTTAATGGTAGGTCATACATTACTTACAAGCTTTCACAAAATGTATCATAACTCTCAAATTAACAAACTGATATACACCTCAAGGAGTCAGAGAAGAAAACAGAATCAGCGAATACAGTTCTTTATGGAAAACAGTACACTTAATTATAGTTGTCTACACATAAATGAAAGTCCAAACTAAATTAAACTGGAATTTAAATGTAGGCCTTCATTCTGAACTAAAACATACCACATGAAAGAGAGTGCATGGTAAATGAGAAAAGAGCATGATTGGCCACAAATATGACGAAGTGCATTCACACTTATTTACAGTTAATGAGTTAACTGACACTGCACTGATTCCACAAGAGAGGTATATGCTGGTATGTATGCACTTACTTTCACTTTTACGCAATCATTTAAATGTTCACACTCAAATCAGAAAACATTTCTTCACAAAGGTATGTAGATCCAAATAAAGCAGATGCTTTGAGGACAGCTTGGTGAATGTTTTTGTACATTTCTGGTCTACCAGACTCCAGAAATGTTGTTAATGTTGCTGAGATTTCAGCTGGATATGATTTTGGAGATTAATTACCTCCATCTCTACAGCATTGACATTGAACAGTTCAGCCATCTGCTTTGAAATGTAATCAATGTTTATCTCCATGAAAAGGTTGGCAATGAATGGCACACATGGCTCAAGATTTTCAAAATCACTGAATCTTTCCTCATATTCTTGCCCATGCCTGGACAAAAGGTCACAATACGTGAGTACATCCAAAACTTTGGTTGTATTTGCGTGGCTTTCTAACATATTTACCAATGAAGTGTTTCAATCTTTTGTTTTTCAATTGATGAAGGTAAAATGACAGTTTTGCTTTAAATGCCTTCACAGCACTGATCATATCACATATGGGTTTGTCTTTACCTTGTAACTGAAGATTGGGCTGATTTAGTTTCTCTGTCACATCAGCCAAGAATACAAGATCAAGGAGCCATCCAGCATCAGACAACAGGTTAGTGTCCCCAACAACAGGTTGTTGTTTTTGTAATGTTGCTTTCAGCTGCTTCACTTTTTCAGTTCGTAACCCGCTACCCACAGGAATGTCCCTTTTGAAGTTACCATGAACTTTTTATATTTGACAATTTTTATTGATTCCCATACACTTTTCAGAGTACAACAAGATATATCAATACAGAATCAGAACCAACATTTTTTTTTTTCGATAACAGTTTACATATGATCAATTTACTTATAATTCATGTACATGTGATTTAATTACATATGATTCATTTTCATAAGTCCATACAGAATCAAACTTTAACCCCAGTAACATACCTCCCACAAGATTTATATATGATTCATTTATATGT